>APFE031460298.1:0-17026 GCA_000404065.3 Pinus taeda | reverse complement strand
GCTTGCCTATATAAAGCAAAGGAGATCATTTGGCTTAGGCACGCTTTTGGGTTGAATATCTTAAGATCTGATATATTGGGTTATTGTTTCAAAAGCTCGATCTATATGAAAGTGAAGTGGAAAGCGAATCTATGAAGGGTGATCTCTCGAGCATTGCAGCTGCGGAAGTGCGGAGGTGCCGCAGGAGTCGCCGTAGGAGGCACCACAGGAGATGCTGCTGGAGTTGCTGTATGTGATCTGGTTATCTCGGTGACTTACTGGTACTTGATGATCATTTGATATTTATGGATCCAGTTTGAAAATTTATGAAAAGTGGTCCTTGAAAGAAAAGAAGTAGGGGGTTGTAGCTCCCTTCCAGGAGAGACTGGAAAACGAGAGAGAGTTGTAGCTCTCTGCAGGTTGCAGCCTGCGTACTGGTAAAGGACTGCACCAGTACAAGACCATTGTAAAAGGAGTTTCTAATTTGAAAGAAGATAGAGACATATTGCAGCAGGTGGTTTTCACCCACATTGGGTTTCCACCTTATATCTGGTGTTCTTTGATGTGACTGTCTGTTTTTCTTGCTCATTATTTTATGGTACTGATATGCAAAAATAATTCAAAGTGTAAATAAGGAAGATTTGTTAAAAGAACTAGATAATACTGATTCACCCCCCCTCTCAGTATTATTTTCAACAAACTCTAACCCTAAAGCTTCTTTCACTGAACTGTTGCTTGAAAACTGAAGCACAACCTCCTTCTTGAAGGGTTTCGCCTCTAGAAATGGAAGAGACTTGATGGGCTTCTAAAACGCCTCTCTTCTCTTCTAACACAAGGCTTCTTGATGGAAAACTCTAGATTCCATTTCTCTCCCCCCTAAATGCTCCTTCACTTGGTACATTTATAAGGTTGTACGAGTCTAAGTTTAGGAGTATCTTGTTATAAGCCTAATTTTAAAAAACTCTAACTTTAGAGTTTAGCTATATAACAAATCTTATTTAAAACACATTTGACTTTAGCACTTATCCGAAATATAGCATATTGTCTCATAAACTACTTCCTATAGTTTTTAATTAGCCAAAACTTAATTTATAGTGCAATTACAAAATGTATGAGGTCTCGGTGAATTTCTATATTTAAAAACCATATAACATATGTCATGGTGCATATTTAGGTTTTAGTTCTCAATGTATATTGGTGGTGTAAATTGGTTGGACCGACGGTAAGACTCTGATAGTGATGCGTACCAAAACTCGTGGCATATGCCTATACCACCATATCATTGGATTTACGCCTACCTTTCCACATCGTAGGACTGCCACCTTCACACCTATGGATCCGATGTGTTGACTAGGCACACATTACAAACCTAATGGTATGTGAGCCCTACTCCCTAGCGGTTAGGCGCACTCCACATCATTGATACGGGGTATAGGTGGAATTCATGTCCCGATCGTGATGCCATGAAACTAGTGGTAAGTGAAACATCTTGGAATTTTGGTGATGTGGCGTGCTGTGTTAGCACCCTCGTGGCATAGGTCACAAAACTCTGTGCCAAACAAATAGCACCAACCTCCCAGTGGTTTTGATCTGTTCAACCTCCTCTTAGATGTGCTATGATTGTCTGCTAACTTGGTGGTGGTGGTGTTTGCTAACTGGACCTGCAACGGATTTGCATCTCCGCAATGCATCAGACTTTAATACATCCACAATCCCCGATGGTTTCTGCCCTTGTTGCATCGTCAGCTTTGACAGCATGTCATGTTGGACCGCTTGTGCTTGCTTCAACCGAATCCATGGGAATGTTGTGTTATCAGCTGCATTGGACAGACAACACATTTACCTGTTCCCACTGCTTGCTAACTTCCTGATGATTTCGTGCTTCTGATGACTGTGTTGGAGTGCCACCTCATGCATCAGTGGTTTCCACTGCACCTTCTATGGAATCTGCTATATGTTTTGGCAATGACGTGGATTGCACTAAAATTTTGATGCAACAATATTACATATAACCTTTAATAATTCCATCGACATAGTTTGAATGTGTCATAATAACACCATTTGAAAACTATGGCATATAGTTTTTTTTTTAAGTGTGACATATTAAAATGTATCACATACTATTTTCCACTAAGGTTAACATATGCGCCCTAATTGAAATGCAACCTATTATGAATTCCATCTTAGGTTTTGGCACCTTAGGGATTTTGACATCATTATCATTATTGCACCTTATTATTTGCACCAATTACAAATGTGCCAAATACAAATCAACCTTTGATTCTTACCACCTTTCTTCCACAGAATTTTGGCAATGAAGCTTTGTGCCCTATTTCACTACAAAATGTCACATTGTTGATAAGGCCCTCTATGACACCTCAAATTTGACGGATGCTTTCTCCATCAACGGGAGGTCAAACGGAAATCCAGACACATCACCGGAATCAGTGGGTCAAACCCTTCATCCTAGCACTAGTTTTTGCAATCAATTGAGACAATCAAACTCTACACAAAGTCGAGAACGGCTTTGCCACCTAGGGCCATCTTGGTCATCAACATATGGTAATATTCTAACTTGACTTACAAGATCCATTCTATATTAGATTCCTATGTTTTTTAATGTTTTGATTCTTTCACCTCATGGTTATATTGGGAAAGCAAATGTTTTAGGAATGTCAGACAAGACCGGTCACATAAACAATTTTTTTACAATTGCAATTTCTATTCCATGATATCCTCTCTTTATTGTTCGATTTTATTTTAAATGTTTCTTTGGATTTTGTTTTGTATTTTAACTATGAAATTTAAAATATTTGGGATCATGTCCATTTAAACAACATCCAAAGTTTGAAGATGAGATTAGTATTACACAATATTGATTGAAATCCCTTTAACTCTTTCGTGTTAAAATAATTTCATGACTATTAGAAAAGTTTAATTTCACGTTGTTATTTGAGAACATGTTGTTTATATACTTGACCAATTTCATTTGTTAGAGAATGAAATTTTGTTGTGAATAAAACAACAAGGATTAGACATCACACCTCAAATTATTTGTTTTCATAAGTTATTTACAACTTGAGCTTTTTAGCATGTAACTTAGTTGGCATCATTGTGCCTCAGATTTTCCTGAAGGTTGAATACTAAGTTACTAAAGTATTTTTCTCTATGGTGATGTTTTATTTTCTTTGTGTATACAGGTCATCTGACCACATAGTGGCCACTATCGCTCAACCGAAGAAAATTTGTTCGCGTTTCTTGCTTTTATGGAGGAAAATGGCTTTGACATTGCTGATATTGAGGTATATGTCATATAAATTCTTTAGAGTCTATTTTAGTTTATATTCTAGTGTTCATCGTCTTTGATGTCTTACACTATGTAATTATCTTCTTTTGTTTTCAGAAAAGGAACTCAATATTGATGGTAAGAAGCAAGAATGGAATAAAGAGGAGAATAATGACACTAGAGCGACAAATGAAAAAAGAGAGAGAGAAGAGAACTGGTCTAGTGATACCCTTAGAGCCAATATCCTACATAAGACACACACATAGAGATTGATGGTCAAGTCTTCAGAGTTGGCGAATCTGCCTGCAATGTCTTGACAACACAATGATAATGTTTTGAAGTGATGAAACAACATTTCATGTGTAAATTGTAGTCCAACCAATATTAAGTTGGAAACTCATATTGTAATACTTGAAATTTCATATAATATAATTTATGTGGTTGAAATTATTTATAGTTGCACTTGATATTGCTTAGTATTTTAATTAACATATGTAACTCTGTGTTTTCATATTAGATGAACATGCATGTTGTATGACAATTTTTAGTTTAGTTGCAAAATCATACTAATTAATTTATGTTGATTAATAATGAACATATAAAATCAATCTAAAACTACTAAATTAGTAGTTTATATTGATTAACGATGAACACAAATAAAATGAATATACGACTAAATTAGTTGTTTATATTGATTATTAATGAAAGTAAATGAAATGAATATAAAATACTAAATTAGTCCTTTAGATAATGAATATGAAACTATAAAAAAAATGACTACTGCAAATGATAAATTTTTTATTACAAATGATGACTAAATTTTGCATATATATGACTATTAGTAGCTAATTTACAGTTTCTTAGAACACAACCAAAATTTAGTCATAAATTTTTTGTCATTAATTGGTTTCAAACAATGACTAAAATTTGCATATATATGATTATTAGTAGCCAATTTACAGTATCTTATAACATGACCAACATTTTGGACATATTTCTTTGGTCATTAATTGATTTTCTTGGATGATAATATAGTAATATATTTGGTCATTAATTGTGGCAATTAATGACCAAATTTATAACTAAATATACTACTAAATGATAAAATTGAAACAACCAGTTAATGACTAAGCTAAAAACGACTAAAAGTTGGTCGTGTGATAAGACACTGTAAATTAGCTACTACTAGTCACCAAATGAAAAATGGTTGTTTATATGCAAATTTCAGTCTCTTTTTTAGTAACTAATTACCTGTTTTGTACTAGTGATCAAACTTGAAACGACAAATGCTTTTAACAAAATGAGTCACAATTTCCTATGTGAGGTGATGGAAATTTTTTTCTTTGATGCTAAATTCATTCATTTGGATTCTCTTTGCATAAAATTGCCTTGGATTTCCCCCGTTGGTTAATGGGAGAGTGACTGTTTTTTTTTGTACCTCACAATATTTTCACCAAGGCTATCCCTTATCTCCCTTCTTGTATATAATTATGGTAGATGCCCCCAGTCATAGATTGTACTTTGAAAGAAGATGTAAGCACCTCCTAGAAATTAGGTTTGTCAGAGATATCAATAGCATCAATCACTTTCAATTTCTTGATGATATTCTTTTGATGGGTGGAGCTTCCTCAATAATAGCAAGAAGATTCAAAGGGTCCTAGATAATTTTCTTAAAGCTTTGAGAGGTCAAACAAATTCTAGAAAATCTCATATTTATACATGGATATTTCATTTAGAAGGAAAATTGGAAGAATAATGGTCTTTCAATCGGTGGAAACATGGAAAACAAATAAGTATTTAGGCATTCCTATTTTCCTGAAATCACACTTAACGCGGGATTGCAAAGGTTTTCTTTCAAAATTCAAAGGAAAATTTTGTTGCCTAGGGGGATAGATGGCTTAACCCTATATGGAGGGTTGTTCTGATCAAAGCAATCCTTTATGTTTTACCACTTTATGAATTCTCAATGCTTCTTGCTCCACAAAGAATTCTCTCTATTTTGGAAAAATAATTTGCAAGCTTCTATTGGAAGGAGGCAAAACAAGTATAAAGAAAGTCCATATAATTAAATGGGATACTATGAAGCATCCTAAAAATTGTAGGGGTACTTTCAATTAGGGATCTTATGTTATTGAATAAATCAATAGGGGAAAAAAAGGTTTCGAGATTCACTGTCCAAGAAGATGCCTAGCGGAAGGCAATTCTCAAGGAAAAATACCTTCAAGGAGAAAGAATAAAAAGTTTGGATTCAAGTAAAGCCTCAAGACGATGCTCCCTGATCCAAAATTATTTCTATCATCATCCCCTCATATTCGTTCAATTATGTAGTGGAAGCCTAAAAAATGGGAAAGTAAAAACGTGTGGACTAATAAAATAATGGATCAATAACCACTAAAATGTTTCCAGAATTTTATTCCTCTAAGAGAAGTCTTATGTGCTCAAATAAAATTCACCATGGATGATAATTTTAGTTATGATGGGGAATGTAATTGGAATGAATGGAACTTTAGAAATATTCCAGAAACTCTTTAGCACTTGGCCTTAGAGCTTCGTGATCAACTAGTGGGATGTGCACATTTGAGATCAGTGGAAGCAAATTAGGTAAGATGGAATGCCTTGATTTATTCTATGAATGAGGGATACATCACTCTGCTCTTCCAGTCTCGAGTCCCCCCAAAATTCAACACTTGGAAAAAATATGGAAAGCTAATTCCAATCCAGAGGTAAACTCTTATTTTCTTAGTTCTTTCTCATAGAAAATTTCTGGCAATTAAGAATTTAAGAAAGAGAGACATCCATGGCCCCTCTAATTGTCCTATTTGCTTCCATCAATCAGAAGAGTTCTCCCATATCTTTCTAGATTATGATTATAGCAGAGCAGTTTGGATGGAAGAAATTCCTCGCTCTCCAATAGAGTGAAATGGCCTTCTGATTTTCAATAATTCTTCACTTCCTAGACAAAAAATAATGCTAGAAACTTTTCAAAGAAACCTCTGTTCAAATTTTATTATGAACCTCTCCCAAGATTTATATGTTGGAAAGTATGGTTAACAAGGAATAATGAAATTTTTAATAACATGAATACCTCTCCCCATAACACAACAATGAAACCAATCTCATTGTGTGTTGATTTTTGAGCTCAAAAGATAGACCAAACTTTTCTCAACAAACATTATACCAAATGGAATGAGATTAGATCAGAAAGTTTATAGTTTTGGACAATTTTTCCCAGAACCTAGGATGGAACAAGCTTGAGACAAATGAAAGTTGAAAGATAAGACTGAGAGAGGTATAATTAAGACCATGGAAGAGCACGTGACAAGGTTAGATTATTTGTTTTGATGGGGCATATAAATGAAACCCAAGGGTGGCAGGAGGGGGAGGGGTAGTATATGGCCTCAAGGAGGACAAATTATTCATGTACTAAATGGGTCTTGGTCATATCAAAAATAATCAAGTAGAGATACATGGTCTCCATTATGGACTTTTTTCAGCTGAAGAACATTAGTTGGACACACTTACAGTTATGGGAGATCCTCTCCTAATCTTGCATCATATGGTCAAAGGCTCCCTCCCAAAGGAGAAATTCAAGGAAACATCATGGAAAGTACAAATAAAATTACAAAAGATAGCACATCCAAAACATATTTCCATTTCCTAAGAGACTTCAAATAGGAGAAAACAAGTATGCTAACAAGGGGATTAAATTGAAGTTAGGTGAAATAAATATTAATAACAATATTAGGCCTGCTATAATTCCCTAATGGAAAATAAGTTCTATTATTTTTTTCAGTTAAATTGGTTGATACAAGAAATATAAAAATGGAAAATTGGGGGGTGGTGGGAGGCAAGTTACTTTGTGGTGACCCCGATAGGACACATGTGATGGCCCTCGGTATTACTACAAGAATGTTGAAACTCCTGAGCATCTGAACTTTAATTATTTACCTAGGGGATGCACAAACTTAAGAGTTATCGACACTATATTAGAAGCATGTAATATATTTACTTTGGTTGATCTGATGCAACCGAAGAGGAGTTAAAATGCACAGAGACCACTTTTGTTATCTGGGCCATAGGAAATGCTCAAAAAAACAATGAAAAACAAATAGACCTAATCTATCTTGCAAGAAAGGAAATAATAGAAATCAATCCCTATTCTATATTGCAAAAATCAAATGACTGAGCGTGATCCCTAATCTAATTGTAGAAAGTTAAATGACACAAAGTAACCCTACTCAGTTTCGCAAGAAATAAATCTACGTTAATTGTAGGAAAGTTAATAACATGAAATAAACCTAAGATAACTACAAGAAACCAAATAAAATAATTTCAAAAATTTTGGGTACAAATCAAATGTATTCTATGGTGCATGAAAAAGCAATTTGCACCTGAAAGAAGACATTCACACAATAAACTCTAATTTCAAAAACACATCAATATTTTCTACAACTATTAGGGTCAAGTTTCTAATGGGTCTTTGAACCTCTAAACTCCATCTCTAGGGTCTAATGAGAATTTTAGAGTGCTAGGCAATGATAAATAAGCTTTATATGAAAATTTGGAAGTGTTTTAAGGAAATCTACATACAGTTATAGGATGGCCCTATTTTGCTCCCGAAAATAGCTAAGAGTAGTTTTATGAGGTTTAAATGTCGTTTGAAGGGTGAACAATGTGGAGGAAGTTTCGAATGGTAAATGAATCCTTTCCAAGATTAGGTACCTCCAATGGATTGATTCATGCAAGGAATAGGAAAAACTTGAATATCCTATAGCTCATTTAGGTATAAATCAGCTTGTTGACATAGTGGAGAAATGTGTAATAGTGGGTGAAAAGATGATGTTGTAAGTGAACTAAATGCATCAAAACAATACTACCATTACCTTTGAATCAATACTATCTAACTGGACGCAAAATGGATGGTTGAATGCTAAAATCAAAGTGCATAAATAATTGATAAACTATTAAATGCAAAAAAAGTAAAATGGCAAAAAGGATGAGTTGAATTTTAAATGAAGAACATCACTACATGAAAGAAACTATTTATGAGTTCATCAAAGCAAGATACATAAAAAGACTTAAAAAGAATATTATTCACTAACCCTACAAAGACAATAATTTTCAGTGATGAGGTTTGAAGAAAAACATAATAGAGCTAAATGCATGGAAAGTAAATGTACAACAAGGGGAACTAAGCACCTCGGTTGGCCCCTAACCCAAGGAGACTTGGGTCTCTTTGAATAAAATAATACTGGAAACAAAAGAGTTCTTTTCAGTAAGCAACAAATGTATGCATACATGAAACATGAAAAACTGAAATAACAAGCAAGGGAGCCTTTCTCTACCATTGACTATCTTCTCCAAAGTTTTGAACCCCTACTGGGCTACTGGTGCCCCTTATTTATAAACACGTTCTTGAAGGATTGCCTCATTGAAGAGAGGACTAATTTCGTCCAAAATCCCTAGAAAGATATATCTATTTCCCTGATGGCATTGCAGCTACAAGGAGGTGATAAATATCCTTCAGCTAGCTTAGTTATTTTTATCATTTAGTAGGGGACAAGCCCCATAATCTTCTCTTGTTGGACTCATGTGTGATCTGCATAAGATATCCTCAATATCCTACATAATTAATGCATTAGGAACACAATATATATAAACTATCTCTTAACCTTCCTAAGAACATACTAAAGTTGAAAAATACATTATTAATTGTAGAAGGAAAGGTTAAATGTGCTTAAGGATGGTTAAATGGGCCTCACGTTATACATGTTTGAGAGGCCCATCATACCCCTCTCCTCAAACTTTTTCTCATCCTCTGATAAAACTATTGATCATCTTGTTGCTTCTCATTCATTATCCTTATGGCTTGCCTGACATCCCAAGTTATTTCTTATGTGGTAGCCCTTTTTGGATGGAACCCTGCACTCTCCTCAATTTTTCCCACTCCATGTTTTCCTCTTCCTGATCCTGATGGTAATATAGGCATAGTAGTAAAGGATGACTAAACTTGAGTCAAATTTAGTGGAATCCAAGCTTATGTATGATTCTTGTGTATAGAGGTTGTTTGGCCAATGTGTTCCTCAACCTCTCAGGTGAATGGTATTCTCTTATTCTCAAATTATGTGGCAAGGCATGCCACCTTCTTTGGCATGCTTGCAGGCTATCATCTCCTAATAATACGAAAGTGTATTCAAATTGAAGGATTTCTTGTTCTTTCCTTCCTTATATATTGTTTCCATGTTAGAATTTTCTACTACGAGCATGTGATTGGCAATGATGAGATGTGGGGTTGGCAGTTCTACTATGGTCTAAAGTGGTTCTTATAACTCCTTAGCTAGTATTCTCTTGATTTCTTCTACTCTAATTTATTCATGGTTCAATTATGATGAAGCTAAGGCCATTAATTGTACATCACCCAATTGATAATATAGGCCCAAAATATTCATGTCAAGAAATACTATATTATACATATAAAATTATGCAATTTTGGCTTTATCCTCAATGCTACATTGGAGAGAAAAATCAATGAATTTTCTTACTTCTTGTAGGGGAAGGGGACCTCTTTGTGTCAATGTCCTGATCTGAAATTGACACCACTAGTCTTATAGAAATAAGGAATAAGTTTTTGAATGGTTTCTGCATTTTATGGCCTTCATGGAGAGACTAGCCATGGTGGAAATTGGGTCTTTTTTCTCCTATAATAGCTTTTGTGTTTGCTACAACTGGGCTTTCAGATTCTTGATTTCCTTATATAGATGGTTCCTTATATTTTCTTCATGCAACCTGAAGTTGTACATTTCTTCTCCCATATTTTTCATATTTTCCTCCCTAATTTCAATGTCCTACACCACTTTCGACCTTATAATTCACATCCATCTAGAATTTTTTCCTCTCTCTACCTCTCTTTCAAAGAATAGCACTAGTGGAAGGTCAATCGGAAGCACCTTCCATCCATCAATCCAGGAATAACAATATGAGATGTTTGGCTAAGGATCTGGTTCCTGTAGTTCTAGATTATGCCCTTGTGGTTCTACAATATTTTCTTATAGCTCCACATTTTGTTCCTTTGGCAATGTGGGTTGTTCTGGAAGCATTGTATCTTCAGTGCTCGGCCCTTCTAGCTAAGTTTGTGGCTCAATTCCCTTGAGTAATGTGGAGTTTATCTCAAATCATTTTTCGTATTCCGTTCTAGGTTCTTCCTCCTTATGGATAATTGACTCCTCAATGGTGATTAGAGTGGGAGAAGGTGAATGAGGTTTTCCTTGCCTTATTCTATTTCTCTTACTTCTTCTAAAGTAAAGAGGGGCTTCCCTTGGTTTCCTCACTTTGTAATTCATTAGGATACTCAAGGCTGCTAAGTTAGAAACAACTTATTCTTCTAATTTATGTTCTAGATTTTTATATTTTCCCACATTTTCCTCTTATATTCTAGCTTGAATGACATCTCAATAGCTTCTTGGGGATTTTGAGGCTCTATTTTGTAAAATTAAGCTTAACCAACACTTCCTCAACCATTTTTTCCTCTGCTTTTGTTTCAACTTGTGCCTATGTTTTTCTTTCTAGTTGCTATTGTCTTTTCTTCAGATTCTTTATTTTATTCCTCCCCTTCAATCTCAACTTCTTATTCTACTTCTACTTCAATTTCCTCTTTTGTTTCTTCTCCCTCTAGCTCCAATTGAGGTTGAACTTGGTTCTCCAAAAATGCTTATTTTTCCATGTCTGTGAAATCAGTGCAAGAAATAGCGTTTTGTAGGCTTTCCAAGGCATCTAGGACTATTAATTTGATCAAACCATAGTGAGCTAAACAATTATGTTTCCCCATTTCACCCTTATGGTCATTTCTTTTATAGACTAAAGGAGGAAATGAGGAATGTTGAGTCTCTCTTGGGTAGGTAAATCTACTTGAAATATGAGTTGGAAAAGAAATCTAAAATGATAGGCATATACAAAGATGAGCTTTCCTTCACATGAAATATATTTGAGGATAACGTAAGCCACCTCATCCTAGGGTTATGGTAGGATTTCCTTCCTCACTCCATTTTTATCCTCTATGGGTTGCTCATTCTGAAGGAAGAAATTTTTCTTAGTTGTAGTGGCCTCATGCCTCTCTTCTTTGTTCCATTTGATCTCCTAGGGGAGTGTGGTGACCCTCTAATAATTTATTCATTTATATATATGATGAGGCCTCCAACCACAATAATATCATCATTTCCTTTTGGTTGTTGGATATTTGACGCAAACTCTTGAGAAATTTCATCACTAAAGCCTCACATCTTCTCAAAAAACCCTAGCCATTGACAATTTGAAAAAAACTTCTAACCTCAGGGTGTTAATTTATCCCGGAGAGGTTTTTAGGATCTCTTACATTAAATCCCCCTTCCATGGCTTAATATACTTCTAACATAGTGGAGTAAGGAACCTTTTTTCTACGGCTACATGAACCTAGGTTTTCCTCTATAGTGGATGATGTTGAAGCAAAGGAAAATTGATAGTTTTTTACAAAGTTGAGGAAAACAAAAATCACAACATGCACCCCTTCCCTATTCAACACACCATATCCTAAAGGAAATTCTCAATTAATTTAACTGTTATCCTACTAAAATTCAAACTATAAAATTGTAGAGTTCATTTTCCTAATAATTGAGATGTTTTCTTAAATTCTTATGCCAAATGTTGGTGGGGAGAAATTTCACTTACACTTATTCTAACAATTTCCTTTGTTTCTCGAGGCTTGATAGATGTTTTGGGAAGAATTATACTTCCTATAACACTCTTTCAACTTCTTCTAGCTATCTTCTGTAGAACCATGTAGCCTCCTATAGCAACCTATGTTGGAAATCTTTCAGCTAGTTCAACCTCCTGTAGCACTCACGGGGCCTCCTTTTTGTTTAAAATAGACTTGCATTCGAAATAGACTAAGAGGGGTTTGACTTAAGTGGTAATTTGTTGAGGTGATCAACACGTTATGTGAGTTGGCCCCCACCTACCATGTCATGATCCACGTTCCATAATGAGTATGCAATATTGGCCCACCCTCTCAACTTATTTCCTTTTTTGTCTCATCCTCCTTTCGCACATGTGGGTGTCCTTTGGAGAAAATTGAAGTTGACTACGAGATATGGTCGAGGCTTCTCTAAATAAATTGGCTTATAAAACCTTTTCCTTCTTACACTTTTAATGTTTCTTCAAGCTATAATAAGTTCAAAGGATAGGTTCTGAGAGTTGCATACCTAGACCTTACCTCTAGTGTTTTCTTGCAAATGTTTTGGAGGTTTTTGATGTAATTGCTAAAGTTGTCCTTGATGATCCTAAAGTTTTGAATTTTGTTTCTACCTTTGATGATTTGCTGGAGGCCCTAATGCTTCTACTATTGCTTCTCGAGACCTTCTAGAATTTTCCATAGCTATTGTTGTTACTCCAAATATCTCAAGTTTAGATGGCCGAAATATTGTTGTTGTAGGTGGTTGAATGTTTCTATTGAAGGTGATTGAAGATAACATAGTAGCCTACAATAGGTCTTGTAGTTGCTCAAGACTTATTTATTTTTCCATTGAATATGGTGGAATTCATGGCTCTTCTTATCCATAATGCAGTCTTGGGCCTGTAGGGCTTCTGAAGACTACTACAAGACTATGTGTTTTCTTGTAGCAAACATAGAAGCTCCTCAAACTCACAATTTCTTCTTTCTAGATCCTTAAAAAAATTTGATAATTTAGGAGGTGTTAGAGTCGGTCTTGAGCCCTCCATCAGCGATCAAAACTCTTTACATTTTTCATAGGTAGGTGTCTCATCAGTGTCAATTTTTTTGCATCTCGTTAGGCATGCCATAACCCTGATGGAGGCGCTGATATGTTTATACCCCTCTTGGCATTGCTGGTTTAAGTCATTTCAGTTATTAAAGCTCTTTCAAGCTTGTCTTGTCTTCTCTTGAGGTCAATTTCCCAGGTCTAGGGTTTTGGTCAAAAATATTACAATGTCATGTGTTTGAAATTCAATGAGTGTTCAGTAAGCCAGAGGGATGATTATAAAGGTGTTTCTTCTAAAATTTTTATCTGATACAGTTAATCTTCACCTTGGATTTAAAAACCCTGTTTTTAAAGCCAAGGTCATTTTTCATTTATTTGTAAAAAGTGATGAAATTTCAAAAGTCTTCAGTGAACAAAATGCAACCCTGGTCCCCTTGCCAAGGTCCCTCAGATGATCTACCTACAAAAAGAATCAAGCAAAAAGCATTAAATCAGTGAATTTCAGGACAAAAGGAAACCACAAAGACAACAGCATGTAAAGTTCAAAGGTGTCATGAGAAAACATTAGAAAGTGGGTTTTGGGCATGAAATTTTTTCAAATGAAACTTATAAAGGCCCAAACTCCCTCCTTGCACTCTCATTGTGTATTCATAACCCTTGCAAGAGTGATTGGGCGCACTTCCAAGTGAATTAAGGAAAAATCGGGCTCAGTTCAGGTGCGCGACTGGTCAGGATAGGTGCGCGACTTGTTGGGAGGTGCGCGACATGTCAGAGGGTCTCATATAGTGGAATTTTGCAACGGGCGCGACACGTTGAGAGGTGCGCGACATGTTGGGCGTGTCGCGCGACATGTCAAGCTAGCTTCCCCCAGCTCATTTCAGAATTGCTCAAGCCCCCTTTACTTCATCAAATTGCTTGAGGTAGGCCCTTCAAACTTGTGAATAGTTGCTGGATTAGTTGGGAAGCATCATGAATGTGCTTGTAATAATCAAATTGGGCAAGAAGAAACACTCCATATGGCTGTTTATAAATTTGTAAAAGGTGCTAGGTTTTATTGTTGTTTCATTGTTTCCCCTTGGTCCCATTTCATTTTCCCTATATTTCCATGTCAATTTCCCTTTTATATTTTCAAGGAAATAAACCCTACCCCTTTCCCTTTAAAAATAAAAAATCAAAACCCTAACCCTACCCCTAATTATATCTATGTAAATACATGAAATTTGATAATGCATGTGCAGTGATGTTTGCAGTGTTCTTCCCTAATTTCCCTGTTTACATATATCCCATTTTCCTTGTAAAAATATAAACCCTACCCCTCTCCCAAAAGCATCAAAAAACAAAGCACTCAAACCCTTATCTTGCTGCACCATATGCATGCGTAACCACAAGAAATTGTTGGAGAATATGTAGAAAGTTTTGTAAATTTTCCCTATTTTCCCCTGTTAATAAATGTATGCATATTCCCATATGTTTACTTTCTATACATGTATTCCCATATGCAATGATTTTTGCAAATGATATTCCAATATTCCTGATTATAAAAATGTATTCCTATTCGCCATAATTGTTCGCATATTTTCCTTAAATTCCCTATTATGTTCCTATATTCCTAATTCCTTGTAAAAGGATCCCTCCCCTAACATTTCCCTCATGTCCTTGTCCCCTTGAAACAGCATAGAATTCAGCACTTTTTACAGGCAGAAACAGCAGTACAGTGTGTCCACTTTGCTCCTAAACTATGTCAGAAACCGCAACTTATGAGCAAAGTGATGACCAATCATCAGCAGAAATTGAGGAACAGAGGCAGCCACGTAGGAGTGGTAAGGGTGGACATCATAAGCGAGAGGAGCCCACCTCTTTGATAGAGTTACAAGCTTGTCCTATGGCCGTATCATGTTTTCAGTATATGTCTTGCTACGAATTTTGCGAGAGGATCTCTCGGATTCAGCACCACCGAGATTTGGCCCGCCTTTTTGTCTTACATTTGCATGATGGACATGTCAACCTTGCAGGGGTAAACTTTATTTTGACACCCGAGGTGATCTCACAGGCTACAGGGATACCTAATGTTGGTGAGGTGTGGAATAAGCGCAAGTTGTTAGATTTTGTTTTCTTTGAGTCTTATGTTCGGCCACCATTCATGAGACATATGGCAGGTGTGTTTCCATTCAAGGTTCTCAGAAGCGAGTATGCTCCCATGGTGAAGTTCATTATGCATTATTTTACTTGTGAGGGCAGGTTTTCACTAGTCTACTCATATCACATTCGCCTCTTGATGCATTTCACCCGAGTGAGGATGATGAACATCCCGGTTTTCTTCTTTCAGAACATTCAGAGGATGGTGCCCACGTTGCAGGAAGACCCTGGCACAGCAGTACAGGAGCCTTTACCATCATGGTTTGATTCAGCTAGTAGTATTGCATCAGTTGACTAGCAGGCCCATCTCATGGAGGAGTTCATCTCTCGTGAGTTTTTCCCAGTACCATCCACTTTTTTTTTTTCTTTTTGCACATCCTGAGGTTTTTCACGAGGAGGGAGGACCATCACATCAGCATGACATCCCTGTTACTAGACATGTCAGCTCCTTACCTCAGGTCACCTATCAGAGAGGCCCAAGGGCCTTATTTGCAGCAGCTCGGCGAGTACTTTCTCCACGCCAGGTGGAAGGGGTCTCGCCTTTTTCATCAGCACCACGAGTGTTATCTCCACACCAGGTGGAAGGGGCCTCGTTTCCGACAACAGCACAGGTATCAGAGAGGGGCAAGCAGCCCATGATTGAGGAGAGATTGTCAGGTGATCCAATTATTGATCTTGACGCCGATTCTCCTAGCACAGAGCTCAAGGATATCATCCGAGAGCAAAGTACCGAGATTCAGTCGCTGCAAACGAAATTATTGATGGAAAAATGGATAATCAACTATTTAGAGCAGTGAAACAAATAGTTGGAGGATGAACACAAGCTATATGAGCTGCAGAAAATTCGTGAAGATCGGGAATTGGCTCGTAGGAGACCTGGTGACTTGAGACCCATAGATCGAGAATCTATGTTTATTTGGGACAATGCTCATTTTAAAAGGTTGTTGGCTAAGGCCAATCAAAATAACAAATTGCTGAGGAACATGAAAAATCATTATTGGGGGCGGATGCATGTGTGCAAGGCAAAGATGAAAGTGCTTCGAAGGTGGTTGGCAAAGGCACTAAAACGGAGAAAAAGGCTCGATCCCCTTCGTATCTTGGCCGAGGTTTCCTTGAAGGGGCATAACATTAAATAGCTCAGCCACAGCACAAATTTCAGAAAGGTTTGAGCATTTTGGGTCATTTTTGGTATTTTTTGGCAATTTGCAGGTTTTTGCTCATTAACGTGTCTCACCCCCGGTGAGACATGTTGTCCCGGCACTTCCATTTGACAAAAACCCAGCATTTCCAGATTTTTCATGCAAAGTTACATATGCATATGGATGGACTTGAGATTTTGTCATGTTTTGGGCCTCCAAAAAGTCAAAAAACATGCAAAATTTGACTTTCTGCCACTTTTTTGAACTGCAGAAAGCTGTCTTGGGATAATTGAGTTTTGATAGGGCAAATGAACTCCAAATTCAGAAATTGTAGTTGGTTTGGAAATTAGACTCACAGACCTTTCCAACAAGCCTACTCTTGCCCAATTTGGGCACCTGCAAGTGCCCCAAACATGGCTCCAAAGGCGCGCGACATGTTGGGCAGTTTTCACAGGAAATTCATCTACAGCTCAGGAACTCGCCCAGCTTTGACCGGTTTTGATTTGAGATGGGATTTTTCACCCTCTTTGATGTAATTAATGTATTTTCATGTTACCATGACACTCATTTACCTATTCTAGAAGATTCATGCATGAAATAGCAAACATTTAATGAATGGATTGGTTTCCTAGTTTATAGAGGCAAGTTGTTTTGACTGCCTAGTTGTTAGTGCTAAGTTTAGAAGTGGTTGAAACAGCTCCTTAGAAGGATGAGCTCGACCCCTAGAGGCAGAAAAT
>APFE031460282.1:68018-97019 GCA_000404065.3 Pinus taeda | reverse complement strand
AAAGAACTGGTGGAAACACAGGAAAAGCTGCAAGACACTGAGACAACTTTAGAAGTAGCATTACAAAGGAGGGAGACAAGGCAATCTTCAAAGCCACCCACAGAGTCAATAGACCTTGAGGAGACCCCTCAAGATACTACCCCTCCTAAACAACAGGCACAACAAGATGCTCCAAGCACCACAGCACCAGCCACTACAGCACCAACAACAGAGCAGGCCGAGAGCCTGGACATGCAGAAACTAAGGCAAGAACTTTAGGTGCTAGAATCTCAGATGTTAGAACTCAATCAAGCCAAGGAAAGCTTAGCAAAGATAAATGAAAAGTATGATAAGTCTAAGCAAAATGTGGCTGAGAGGGAGAGAGAAGTAAAAGCTCTGAAGAAAACAATTGCAGAGCTAGAAAAAGAGCTCAATTTTGAGAAGGTTACAGCGGAGCTTAAACAAGTAATTTGGACTGCCATTGGACAGTCAATAACCAACCAATGGGAGTAGATTGATGCCATATATGAGCAAGTGGGACTCATTGGCAAGGCAAGAAAAGAGCTACAAAGAGCAAGAAACTCCCTAGGCAACATGGCAGACCTTGCCCCCAGGATGATTGAAGTCCTCAACTATAGGACAAGTTCCCAGCTAGTAAAAATGGGAATTGGTAATAGGACTGAAACCATTTCCCTGATCAAAAGAGCCACAACAATGAAAAATTTAATCCAAACCCTACACAGGAGAATCCAGGATATGCAAGCGGATATAAACAAGTTTCAGAACAGGTTCTCGGCCCTGCAGGACAAAGGGCTCCCCAGCTTACTAGAATCAGGGAAGTTACTCTCTCATGAAAAATACATCAAGAGGGTAAGCACTTTTGCAGCAATTCAGATTACTGAGACAGCAGGAACATCTACAGCAGGCCCAGTAACAGGGAAAATTCTTTTTGAAAAATTAGATAATTTATTCTTTATTAGAAATGAAGTATCACATATGTCTGATGAGCCCCCTCATTTCTACAAGTACACAGAGGCTGATGAGACCTTAGGGTCAATTTTGAGGCATCAGCTTCCCCCTCCAGATACATGGCAAGATTTGATTAAGTTACTTTTAAATCAAAGTTGAGAAGATTAAATCTTTTTGGTAAAAGGTTTATATTACATATACAGGAGGGCAAAAAGCCATAACAGCAAATATGAAGACGCTGAGCCAACTCAGCACTGGTACTCAACATCAGCAGCAGCATCAGCAAGGACAGGTGGCAAGGCCAAGAAGATACAAAAATCAGAGTGGCAGAGCACTTCATTCTACATTTATGATAAAGCCGCGCAGCTGACTCCGCAGTGCCCAAAGGTCAAAAATTTATCCTGACAGGAGTTAGAAGCCTTTAAGAGTCATTTATATTTGCAATTACTTCTCATCTACTCTCTTTGTATAAGTGTAAGAGATATTTTCCTCTCAGATGACTCAATACCTGAGATATTTTTGTATGAAACCTCTATATATTCCCCCTCGCGTTTATTTAGAGGGGTTGGACTCCGGATGTAAAGAAGCTCTCGTTTTCTCTTCTGTTGCTCCTATAATCTGAAGATTCAGGCAGCTAATACAAAGAACAATGGGATTTCTTCAGATATTGTCTCTCATGATGACTTGCTGGTGTGTGGCTTAAAATTGCAGGATTCCCGTGTATTCCCTGGCTCAATAAGTTTCCTTACTCCTTTCTGTTACGATTATGTTTGCCATACTTTCTTGTATCTCTCATGTTTCCCACATATATTTAATTCTCTGAATAGCCAGGAAAAAGAATAACCCAGGATTTAATCTTTGATTACCCTGAGTTCAATCCTAGCTGTTTGTATATGTTTTCTTCAGTTATGGTATTTAAAGAGTAATTCTTTAGTGCTACCTTTAATACTGTATCATCACTAGAGAATGTTATTTCAGGAATTCAAGAAAATTGCTCCCAGATAACATGCCTCTTTCACACCACTCAACTTAAGTAAAGAATTCTTCATTGCTTTTTGCTAAGTTGTTTCCATTTTCGCCTCTCAATCTTTATAGTTTGTTTCATAGAATACATACAGGCCCTGTATTTACTTCCACACTTCAGTCGAAACCTCAAGGGAACAGTAATTCAAGACCCCATTGCCCAATGGATTAGTTACAACTAAAGTCAGACATCAAAAGCTATCAGAAGCATCCTCCCAACCAAACACAAAAACAACCAAAAGTTCACTCCATAACTAGCCTAAAACCTTCACTAAAAGCAGTGACAAAACTGATAGAGAGAGCCCTCTCTGACTACAGCTGGGCTAGAAGCTGTAGCCCAAAGATTGGTTAGTGGTTACCCCGGCCGTATTCTCTTAGGAGTCAAAGAGAACGACCTGGGTGTTAACACCAAGATTGGGCTTTACCTTCCAGAGTGGCCAGGAATATCTTCATCAAGCAATCTTCGGGAAAATCAACTTTCAACTTGCGAATATGCATGTGAAATCTAACTAGATGTAAAGCAACGTCCTTCTTACCATCATCTTTAAACGTAGGCAAATTCCTCGACCAATCTACCTTCGGAGTTTTATTTGGAAAACCTGGGATGTGACCTCGGCTCATGGGAGCATATCTTCTTGCAATCCGCTCCATTTTAAAAAATCTCAAAGCTACTGATCCCTCTGTAGTGGAGTCACTGAAGCACCGGTTGCTGGATTCTTCAGTGAAAGGAGTCGCCAGGTGAATGATTTCAGCCGTCTTCTTATGTCTGATCGTTGTTCACCATCAACCATCAGATCTGAGCTTGATAGATGTACTGGGACAAAACAATCTTCAAGCAAACCATTTTATTCCCCAGTGGAGTCGCCACTATGTTAGCACCTGAATCCGCCTTAGGCTAAAGGAAGGCAAAATTCAGGGTAACCACAAACCACGCTTATTCTGGTAGCTAGCTCTACCAGAACAGGAGAGGGATCTCTCCTAGTCACGCTCAGTGAATAAATAAATGAAATGGTCTGAGATGACTTACAGTGAAATATTGATCTTAGGCTAGTAAGTAATTATAAATACAAGAAGTGATTTTTTATGAATGATTGAGTTTCTGGGATAGTATGGGACCAACGAACAACAATGAGCAGAGAATTTAATACAAAGGCATAGATTAC
Organism: Pinus taeda; assembly: GCA_000404065.3. NCBI lineage: Eukaryota > Viridiplantae > Streptophyta > Pinopsida > Pinales > Pinaceae > Pinus > Pinus taeda. Next base: position 93,885 of record APFE031460282.1, on the reverse strand, counting down.
TTTGTGAGGCAAGACAGGCGGAAAGTCTAGCAATTTAGTTTGAAATAACACGGAATGGAAAGATTTCTTAGGAGGGTGAAAAGGCATAAGTACATGAATCCTTTTCAACAAAAGAAGAAACACTGAACATGAAATTTTCCCACAGGCAGAGCAATAAAAATGAATTCTACCTTATCTAACTTAGAAACTTTCACTAGAAATGAATATGAAATGAACTGTGAAACATAACGAAATACATATGAAACATAAGAGACACATTTTCTACACTCACAACCACATGAATCTCATGAAACAGAGCCGTTGCCTTTCATTAATCCTATGTCAAAATATACAATGAAGAAACAAAGTTTCTTTCCCACAGTCTCCCAGAAATTACAAGCCAACCAACCAACCATTTTCAAATGGTTTGCATACAATAAATAGACTATGCCATGAGGAAATAGAATGACCAAGAGTTGGGGATTTTTTCAAATGATTACAAAGTGGAAGTGGAAAGCCAACCATTAGTTACAGGTGCAGCGTTACAAAAATGACAAATGGCTTGGGTGACTGCTCGCCTTCCTTTGACACTTGGATAGAAGATAGCCTTTAGTGGAAATACTTTAAATTTTGCCTTAGGTTCCAAAAAAAGTGTAGTGTAGATGAGTGGGCCCACTTGGAGAAAGTCATGAATCGAAATGTCGCGAAGCGGAAGCGATTTTGGCCTTTTGTCTATATGCGCTGCGCCCAAATATATATGTGCTACGCCACTTTGGAGGCTATTTTGAGGTACCTGTAGGAGTCCAAATTGTGCCCAAGTATGCTTGTTAGAAAGCCCTACCTATCTATTTTCCAACCCAAGTAGAATTTCTGAATTTGGTGCTCATTTGCTCCTCCAAAACTTCATTCTCCCAAGATTGCTTCCTGTGTATCAAAATAGGGGCAGAGAGGTCATGTTTTGAGTGTTTTTGACCTCCTGGGGAATAAAAACTTGCCCAAACTTCATTCCCATACACCAGAAGTCATCATGTTTCATGTTGAATCCAAAAATGCAAACCTTTCTTGATTTGGAGCTCCTCGTCATAAGCGTCGCGCCAGAGCACGGTGCATAGAGCCTGTGCATAGTGCTTTGTGCAGGAGATGTTTGGAGGCCTTTATGATGTCCAAATTGGGTGCAGGATATCTCGTTGGAAAGACCTTTGAGTCTATTTTCCAACCCAATAATAATATTACAATTTGGGGTTCATTTTCCCTATCAAAAATCAAATCTCCCAAGACTGGTCAAAATGTGCCCAATGAGGCTACCTCAAGGCAGAGTGCTGTTACAATCAACTTTTGAAGGTGTTCCTCAACTCCAAATTGAGCTCATGATAGCTCATTGGAAATATGTTTGTGTCTAGTTATCATTTTATGCATCAAGCAAGTAATTTGGCTAACCAAGCTAGGATAAAACTTGATTTTCCCAAGGTCACTTTAGAGGTGCATCAATTCTCCCGAGGCAATTGTATTTTTGACATATCTCTAAAACCATGATACCTGTGTAAAAAGTGAAGGAGGTGTTTCTTTCGTGGCCTATTTTGGACAAAAACCTCTCTAATTTTTCCAAAATTCATATTTTCTTGCTCAGAAACATCATTTGAGTGAATTATTGAACCTTCCTCTGGCCTGCAAGTATCATTGAAGCACTTTGAGAACAACAATTTGCAAACCCTAGACCTAATGGCTGAAATGAGTCTTGTCCATTAAAAGATCAAACATTAACTTCCATGGATTTTAATAACTTTGATGAAAAGACCTAAGCCAGCAGGTACAAGACATGAGGGGAATGAACTGACAAGACTCTTCCGTCAGATTATGGCATGCCTCTAGCAGAATGCAACTGAGTGAATGGAGCGAGACACCTAAAAATGAGATGCAGAAAGAGTTTTGATCTCTGACGGAGGACTGAAAAGACCGACTCTAACATCTTGTATGTAAGTTACTTGATAGCTCATGACTTCTTAACTTTTTGAGTAAATAGATCATTGTTGTTTTCCGATTACATGCTTTGTTGTATTTCCTTTGCATTGTTTCAGGTTGATCACTCGTTGAGGAGAAGGAAGCGAAAGCTAGAGTAGCGCAACGGAACTCCATCAACCACCAGTTGAGGTAGGCATCCAACTATGACTGTTTAAGGAAAGCTATTGTTGATCTATCCTTGTTTGTGACTAGACCCACTCTAGGGCTAGAGGGGTTGCCTCTGTCTATAGAGGGAACACTTTCCTGCATCACAAATTGGCGACTCCGCTGGGGAGTCTGTCCTATGTTCTTCTCTTTTCTCTTGTTTTGATTTTGATTTGGTCTCTCTTTGTTTTTGGGGATTAATTATCAGTCTCTTGGGTCACCTAGATTAATCTGGGAGGTCCCTCTATCGTCTGTTAGATTGGCTGTTTTTTGTTTGGAAGTTTTGGCTCATTTGCCATTGTTTTTTACATCATCACAGAGCATAGTATAACAATCATGCTGACGTCGTGCTCACACTTTTGTAAAATCCTGTGCATCGCTGAATACTGTCACATAGTCATGACGACCTCTGAAATTGGTCCATCGCGAGAAAGACATGTTCTTCTGCAACGACATCGCCCTATTGCTACAGCTAGTTGCTTATCAGCGCTAGTTGCTAGTGTTGTCCTCACGATGATACCTATAGAATTGATTTTCTCAATTCTACCTCCTGAGCTTTCCAATCCTCTTGATCCCTTTCCTTTTTCACATGCTCAGTCATTTGTTTTTCACTGTTTATGGTCAAGGCACTCCTTCTTTGGCTTTGTTGAATGAATCTTGCTTTTTTTCCCATGTGACCTAGTTCATTATTTCAAGTTTCTTGAATCAATTGCCTTGGTTGCTGGTCTACTCAAGATTCATTTACAGATTTCTTGTTGGTTTGATTGAGCCTTCCTCATTCTTTGTTTCTGGTTGATTTTTAGTGGCAATTATTGAACCAGTCTTTGGTATTGATTTGATTTATTTTCACTACCGAACATAGATCACGATTATTTGGATCAACCAGTTCTTTCACACTTGCTTGTTTGTTTCTTTGAATTTAAAAAATCAAAAATCAAAAGACTGCATTCATTTAGTGTGCGAAAGTGAAAGTGAATTTGCATTTCAAGGTTGCATATTGTAAAGTGAATGATAAAATCTCTCATTAGTAGTACCCATGCACTGTAGGAATTGATGTCTGTATGCATTGTGTGATTTCGTTTTCTCATCTTGGTTTTCTTGGTTTTGGAATGATCTCTCTACCCTCCCGTAGGTAGGTGTTCATTGAAGTAAAAGGATATTTCATTCATTCTAGCTACATCCTAGGTTTTGTTGTATACACACGATAAGGCCTGAAAACTGAAACATAATTCAAGATCAACTTTAAAACGAACTGAATAAATCTAACAATGGATTGGAACATAACGCTCATTATTTAGAGGTCTAGGCTAGAGACATGCTCCGACGTCGTTAAACCTAGTCACTATTGTCCTCACTCAATGTTGGGTGATTCCTCCTTCTGTGACTCAATAGCGGTCTAGTATGGAATTGTGCTCCCATGTACTGTCAAGTATATGTTGGGAGACCCCACTAGGTTATCATCCTATATCCATAGGAAGCCGTGTCTACGGCCTTGCAAACCGTAATGCACCGAACAAAGCATTCGGGAAGATTGACTGTCGTATGGAAAGTCCTTGGTTTTCATATGACTTCCAAGGTGTATATGCAGTTTTATGGATTGTTTGGTAAACCTTTTGCCTAGTTCTCCAAAGTAGTCACTTTCGTTCCTTTTCGGACTCCCTAAAAGAAAAGGTCCATCTGAGCACTTGTCACTTCAGGCTCATTAAATATTCGAAGGTGACTAGAGTCATCTTTTGGTCCGTTTCTCGATTCTTTAAAGATGAAAAGGTCAAGTTTTGTTCCTGTGTGTTAAAATTTACTTGGCCACGTTCACATTTACCCTGTTAGATCCTGTTTGCATTTAGTTTGAGTAAGGTTCTTTCTCATTAGTTTCCCTAGGATTTTGAATTGAATCATCCTGGTGGAATCATCGATCCCGTCTTCATCTATCCCATCTCCCATTCGAAGTGACCAAGGGTCTCCATCCTCTATTGCTCCCGAGGTTCCTGTTAGAGTCGGTCTAGTTATCCCTCCATCAGATATCAAAGCTCTTTTTGCATTTCATGATTAGGTGTCCCATCAGTTTTAATCAGTTTCATTTCGTTAGGCATGCCATAACTCTGACGGAATGGTTTGTGTCATTCATTCCCCTCGTGCATGGCACTGCTGGTTCAGGTTTAGTCATAAAGCTTCAAAGGTCATTTACAATCATGTTTTAAATTTTTAGGTCTTAGGTCTAGGGTTGAGTCAATTTTGTTTTGAAAAGTCTTAGAAGACCAGCAGGCCAGAGGGATGTCTTTGATAGATCGTTACTTCAATAATTTCCATCATTGTACAGCTAAATTAGGACTTCTCTTCAAAAATTTGTTTTGAAGATAAGTCGCTATCTCATTTTTGTAAAATTTTTCAAAATTTCAGTTCTTCAATCATTCAAGTGTAGCCTTGGTCTCCTTTGCCAGAGCATATCACAGCTATCCCTGCAAAAAATTATCAAAGAAAATCATTATTTCAATCAATTTTAAGGATGAAACCAAAAAGCTAAGAGTACTAATTTTGAAAAAGTGTCAACGACCAAACATAAGAAAATGGGTTATGGATCAAGCAAAAATAAAAAAGGAATCTATATGAAGATATTTCACCTCATTTGCAACCCATTCCACATTCCAAGAGTGAAGAGCATCGTTCCAAAGCAATTTGGTGAGTTTGTATGCAAATTGGAGCATTTCCAGGGTGCGCGGCGCATCAGGCGACAAAACCCAGTGAGAATTTGCACGCGTGTGGCGCATCAAGGGCGTGCGGCGCTTTGGGTGAGGCATGCGGCGCACTGGGGTTTATGCCCAAACTTTGTCCAAGAAAACACTAAAATGCCTCCTCTCAAGCATAAATTCACAGGTAGGCTTATATCCATGGCTCATTCTTGGATTTGAAAGGTTTATGTAAAGGATTATGATATGTTTGCCCTAGAAAACCAAGTGGAAAAATCCTCCTTTGTCCATTAAATTGCTGTAAGAATTTGAATGCCAAAATTGCTCAAAGGTTTTAAAAAATAAATGTTAACCAAAGCTATCATGTTTTCCTATTTCCTTTTGTTTCCCATCCCCTATATTCACCATTATTTTCCCCAATAATTCCCTCATAAACCCTACACTATTCTCCCTCAAATCCTAATCCCTCACTTCTATTACAAACACATGATCCCTACCTCATCCCAAAACCCTAAAAATCCAAGATTTCCATGTCCCTTCCCTTCTCTAAATTCCCTGTTTTATTTCCATGTTCCCCATTTCCCTAATGTTTTCCCTTTCCTAACAATTCCCTTGTACATTTGTATCCCCTTGGTCACAGCATTTTGAGCAAAAGAAACAGTCTACAGTCAATTTTGCATACAGTTGTATATCAGCATATATATATTCCAGCTATTTTGTTTCTAAAGAACATGTCAGAGACCGAGTCAGTATATGAGTAGGAGTATGATAGTGATTCTACACCGAAGGTAAATGTGCCAAATGTGCCACGGAGGTATCACAAAGGTGGAAAAAGTGGATAGCATGTTAGGGAGGAGCCTACTTCTTTGGCTCAATTGCAAGCTTGCCCACTTGCAATGGATTGTTTTCGGTGCCAATCATGTTTCCAATATTGTGAGATGATCTCACAAACTCAGCATCATCGAGAACTAGTCCGTCTGTTTGTTTTTAATCTACAGGATGGTCATGTAAACCTTTCCAGAGTGAACTTTACCTTGTCACCCGAGACTATTGCTCAGGCCACCGGGATACCAAATGTAGGGGAGGAATGGAGCAAACGCCAGATGCTAGACATATTTTACTGTGAGCCATATATCAAGCCCGGGTATATCAGACACTTGAGTGCAATTTTTCCTTTTAGATTCCTGAAAGATGATTTTGCACAGTTGATGAAACTCATCATTCGGTATTTCAGCTGTGAGGGCAGATTCTCGCGTCTCTATGCGTACCATGTCCATTTGTTGATGCATTTCACAAGGGTACGTATGATGAACATTCCATTTTTCATGTGTCGTAACATAGAGAGGATGGTGCCTTTAGTACAAAGGAAGAGCCCGTCACATCACCATAGGAGCATATATCATTATGCATTGATCAAAATCATAGTGATGCATCAGTTGGCATAGCAGGGTATTACTTGGGAGGATTTCATCTCCCGTGATTACTTTTCCACGCTAGAGCCTCCTCCAGAGATATTTCATGATGAGGGAGGGCCTTCACAGCAGTTTGACATTCCTGAGACCGAGCATTTCGATGCTCCAGTATATGTGACATATCAGAGAGGCCACAGGGCCTTATTTGCATCTGCACGACAAGTACTATCTCCACCCGGGGTGGAAGGGGTCTCGTTGACATCATCAGCACATCGAGTATTATCTCCACATCATGTGGAAGGGGTCTCGCCTCCATCTTCAGCACAGGTACAGATTCAGGATAGGGGCAAGAGACCCATGTTTGATGAGGGTCCTTCAGGAGGTCAGGACATGGGTATCATTGATGTTGATGCTAGCTCTCCTAACTCGGAGCTCATGGAGATTATCCGAGAGAAAAGGGCCGAGAATGAGTCACTGCAAAAGAAATTGCAGATGGAAAAATGGATGATCAACTACTTGGAGCAGCGCAACAAACAGCTGGAAGATGAGCATGAACTTTATGAGCTGCGGAAGATCCGGGCAAACTGGGAATTGGCCCGAAGGAGACCCGGTGATTTGACACCTATTGATCGAGAATAAATGCTCATCTGGGTAAACACTCATTTGGAGAAGTTGTTGGGAAAGGAAAAAAGGGACAAAGACATGCTTTGTCATATGAAAACTCACTATTGGGCTTGCATGCATGTTTGCAAAGCGAAAATGAAGATCCTTAAGAGGCGCTTGAGCAAAGTGCTAAAACAACGGAAAGGGACCGATCCACTTGGAGTTTTGGCCGAGGCTTCGTTAGTTGGGCATGATACATGATGGAGGGTCTTCACTCCCAATTTGGGAAAATTCGGAGAAAATTTTGTCATTTTGAAATTTTTGGCTTGCAAAACAGGTTTTTTGGCTCTAAGCATAGCGCGCAGCGCGCGACCCATAAGATGGGGAGGTCCAAATCACAAATGTCTTATAGTTTTGGATTTGTCATGATGAATTATAAATGCTCAGCTATTTCCAAAGCATTTCATTAAGTTCTGGGTGACCAAAAGGCTCAAAAACATCATGAAAATCACCTTTCTGCCACCTTTTGCACCAGCAGGAAGTACTTCCGAGAGAATGCACTTTTGGAGGGGAAAATGGACACCAAACTGGAAAATTCCGCTTGGTTTGGAAAGTAGACATCCAGGGCTTTCCAACAAGCCAACCTAAGCTCAATTTGGATGTCTGGAAGTTCCCCAAAAATAGGTAGAAATGCGCGTGGCGCATAGGATTTTTGGCCAATTTTTCACTGTTCAGGTCAGAAATTCGCCCAGTTTTGCTTCTTGATACTACTCTTTACTTTTCATGATGTAATTTAATAACTATAATGTAATTTTGGCACATTTTTACTTTTTCTAGAGGATTCATTCACTAAAAGGTGAAAACTAAATGAATGAATCAGTTTCCTAGCATATAGGGGTAAGTTGTTTGACTACCTAGATTTCAGTTCCTTGTTTAGAATTAGTTCAAACAGCTCCTAGAATGATGAGCTCGACCCCTAGAGGCAAGGAAAGGGGTTAGGATGGTCTATATGATGTAATTTCTCAATCATTTTTAGGGGTTGAAGAGGTGGGACTCTTGGGAATAGCTTGACACTCTATTGTACATATCTTATCTGCATTTTGGCAAAGGAAAGACCAGGGTTTTGCAGCACTATTTGGGATTCATGTGGCTTTATGTGTTGATGGTGTGTTTCACTCAGTACTTGTAAGTTTTGTATGTGTACCACTTTCCTTCTTTAATCTTCTGCAATTGAACAAATGAAGTGTTAAGGTAGAATCCATAAATTTTCTATGCTCTGCCTTTAAGTTTGTTTAATTTTCCATGTTTTCATCTGTTTAGGGAGAACCCTTGAAATTTTTTTTCTCTCCTTAACCTCTCACCAGTTAGATCTATCCATTCAATCACTTTAAAGGCATCAAAACAATTGCCTATCTTGCCCCAAGTAGACCTCTGTAAAAGTTGTGCCTCATCCCCACACCCAAAATTGCCTTTCCCTTGAATTCAACAAAACCTTATAAAATCAATTCCAAAGTCCTTGTACTTCATACCTAGCCTAAAATTAGTCATCAATTCAGTTATCTTGGCCTCGTTGATTATCTGTTGCCAAGATTGACCCGGAGAGAGCCCTCTCATTTCCTCGTAGGGCTAGCTACGAGGCTGAGCGTGGTTGGATGTAGCCTTGAGTCTTACCTTATTTCAGCCTAAGGTAGATTTGAGCGCTAACATAGTGGCTACCATACTGGGAAAGAACTGATTTGCTTGTTAGTGTTATTTGATTTATAGCTACAAACGGAGTATGAAGTCACGCCAGGTAGCCTTCGAACTGCACATTGCTCTGCGAGTGCATAGTAGATAAACGCTGCTTCAGTCGATCTCCGGTGTAGCTTGTAATCGTAACACTTAACTTATAAATTTCCCCAGTACATGTATCGAGTTCAGATCTGATTGTTGATGGTGGACAACGATCAGACATAAGAAGGCTGAAATCATTCACTTGGCAACTCCATTCACTGAACAATCCAGAAATCGATGCTTCATGGTGACTTCACTGCAGGGAGATCAGTCACTGTGAGATTCTCAAGATGGACTGAATCATGAGAAGATATGCTCCCATGAGCCGAGATCACATTCCAGGTTTTCCGAATAAGATGCCCAAGGTAGATTGGTCAAGGAATCTGCCTATGTTTAACAATGATGCTAAGAAAGATGCTGCTTTACATCTGGTTAGATTTCATATGCATATTCGCAAGTTGAAAGTTGATTGTCCTGAAGATTGCTTGATGAAGAAATTCTTGGCCACTCTGGAAGGTGAAGCCCAATCTTGGTATGAAAATTTGCCGCTGGCCTGTATTTATTGTTTAAAAGATTTTCATGCCCTGTTCATTGAAAGATATCAAGTGTCTTATCCATCATTAAATTTAGTTCATGACTGTTGCAAACATGCTTCTACTTTTATTGAAAGCCTTGAGAAATATCATGAAGATGATAATTTTATGGACAATGAGATCATGGAAGCACTGTACGAGAAACCATTTCAGCAACATGAAGAGAACCTAGAGGATTCCCATCAAGATGCTCAGGAAATTTTGCAGCAGAATCAAGATCAACAGGTTGAAGAGTGCCATATGGCTGAAAATGATGAAAGGGAGAATGACATTTCAGATCTGCCCACAGAAGAAGACAACATGCAGATTGCAGATTGTGATAATGTCCACTCAGCTATTTCAGATCAACATTCATATTATGATGACCAGGAATATCTTGTGCTGAAACCCATCAAGGAGGACTTTGTTGTTGAGTTCATCTGGAATGTAGAAGATAGAGGTATGGATTCAAATGTTCTCAGTCATGCTGCCAGTCTGTCATCAGAACAGAGTCTTCATGAGGTGGTCATTCAGTCAGCTCATGAACAACAAGGTGAGATCTTTGCTCAAGCAAGTGAAAAAGTTTCTCTGAATGAATTTGTGGTAGACAACATAAATGATAATATTGTGCTTCAAGGATCATCTGAAGTTTCTTCTCTTATGATTGATGAATGTAATAAGGAACATGAAAACCTGGTCGTCATATCATATACAAATGACCTACAGCACATTCACACCATAGAAGATCAAAACATTCAGGATTTCCATTCAGATTCCTCTTCATATGTTTCATGTGCTGAAATGTTTTTCCAAGAAGAGATCTGCTCATCCATTTGTTCAGAGTTTTTTGAAGCCCATGAGCATACTTTTACCGAAGCAGATGATGAAGGCAGATCAGAATTTGAAGCAAAGGACACCTTGTTCTTTCAGCAGGAGGTGGCAATGGAAAATCTTCATGTTTTTCAAGATCCTCTAGCAAGTTTGTTGCAGCTAGCAGTGAAAGTGATTATTGCAGTTTTCAATGATGAAGGAGATCATGGTCAGCTATGTTTTTGGATGCCCAGTTATCAGTTTGTACTATTGACCAGAAGATCTGATAGGAAGAATCAGTCAAGAAGCCATCTTCTTGATTGGTTGCATTGGCATTTTGATATAGTTTGAGCATATATTGTTTTGTAAAGAAACACAGGTGGCCAGGTGCTGCCACCAAGCTTTGAGTTTTAAGTTTCAGGTCTTAATATTTGTTTTAGTACAGTTTGTCGAGTCAGTTTTTCCATCATTCAGATTTACAATTAAGTCGCTTTGAGTCCATGTTTCAGTCAATAAATGAGTCGGAAGTCTCGTGTTGTCTATTGAAATAATGACTCCATTCCCCAATGGACAAAGGCATTGTCTGCTCTCCCAAAGCTCTGCGGTTCTTGGCACCTCCAAGGAGCTACCATCCCCATTGGAGCCAATGTTAGAGTCGGTCTAGTTATCCCTTCGTCAGAGATCAAAGCTCTTTTTGCATTTCATGATTAGGTGTCCCATCAGTTTTAATCAGTTGCATTTCGTTAGGCATGCCATAACTCTGACGGAATGGTTTGTGTCATTCATTCCCCTCGTGCATGGCACTGCTGGTTCAAGTTTAGTCATAAAGATTCAAAGGTCATTTACAATCATGTTTTAAATTTTTAGGTCTTAGGTCTAGGGTTGAGTCAATTTTGTTTTGAAAAGTCTTAGAAGACCAGCAAGCCAGAGGGATGTCTTTGATAGATCGTCACTTCAATAATTTTCATCATTGTACAGCTGAATTAGGACTTCTCTTCAAAGCTCTGTTTTGAAGATAAGTCGCTATCTCATTTTTGTAAAAAATTTCAAAATTTCAGTTCTTCAATGGTTCAAGTGCAGCCTTGGTCTCCTTTGCCAGAGCATATCACAGCTATCCTTGCAAAAAATTATCAAAGAAAATCATTATTTCAATCAATTTTAAGGATGAAACCAAAAAGCTCAAATTCTATTAATTTTGAAAAAGTGTTAATGACCAAACATAAGAAAATGGGTTATGGATCAAGCAAAAATAAAAAAGGAATCTATATGAATATATTTCACCTCATTTGCAACCCATTCCACATTCCAAGAGTGAAGAGCATCATTCCAAAGCAATTTGGTGAGTTTGTATGCAAATTGGAGCATTTCCAGGGCGCGCGACGCATCAGGTTGGGCGCGCAGCGCATCAGGGGAGTGCGGCGCATCAGGCGACAAAACCCAGTGAGAATTTGCACGCGCGCGGCGCATCAAGGGCACGCGGCGCGTTGGGTGAGGCGCGCAGCGCACTGGGGTTTATGCCCAAACTTTGTCCAAGAAAACACTAAAATGCCTCCTCTCAAGCATAAATTCACAGGTAGGCTTATATCCATGGCTCGTTCTTGGTTTTGAACGGTTTATGTAAAGGATTATGATATGTTTTCCCTAGAAAACCAAGTGGAAAAATCCTCCTTTGTCCATTAAATTGTTGTAAGAATTTGAATGCCAAAATTGCTGAAAGGTTTTAAAAAATAAATGTTAACCAAGGCTATCATGTTTTCCTATTTCCTTTTGTTTCCCATCCCCTATATTCATCATTATTTTCCCCAATAATTCCCTCATAAACCCTACACTATCCACCCTCAAATCCTAATCCCTCACTTCTATTACAAACACATGATCCCTACCTCACACCAAAACCCTAAAAATCCAAGATTTCCATGTCCCTTCCCTTCTCTAAATTCCCTGTTTTATTTCCATATTCCCCATTTCCCTAATGTTTTCCCTTTCCTAACAATTCCCTTGTACATTTGTGTCCCCTTGGTCACAACATTTTGAGCAAAAGAAACAGACTACAGTCAATTTTGCATACAGTTGTATATCAGCATATATATATCCCAGCTATTTTGTTTCTAAAGAACATGTCAGAGACCGAGTCAGTATATGAGCAGGAGTATGATAGTGATTCTACACCGGAGGTAAATGTGCCAAATGTGCCACGGAGGTATCACAAAGGTGGCAAAAGTGGATAGCATGTTAGGGAGGAGCCTACTTCTTTGGCTCAATTGCAAGCTTGCCCACTTGCAATGGATTGTTTTCGGCGCTAATCATGTTTCCAATATTGTGAGATGATCTCACAAACTCAGCATCATCGAGAACTAGTCCGTCTATTTGTTCTTAATCTACAGGATGGTCATGCAAACCTTGCCGGAGTGAACTTTACCTTGTCACCCGAGACTATTTCTTAGGCCACCGGGATACCAAATGTAGGGGAGGAATGGAGCAAACGCCAGATGCTAGACATATTTTACTATGAGCCATATATCAAGCCTGGGTATATCAAACACTTGAGTGAAATTTTTCCTTTCAGATTCCTGAAAGATGAGTTTGCACCGTTGATGAAACTCATCATTCGGTATTTCAGCTATGAGGGCAGATTCTCGTGTCTCTATGCGTACCATGTCCATTTGTTGATGCATTTCACAAGGGTACGTATGATGAAAATTCCGTTTTTCATGTGTCGTACCATAGAGAGGATGGTGCCTTTAGTACAAAGGAAGAGCCTGGCACATCACCATAGGAGCATATATCATTATGCATTGATCAAAATCATAGTGATGCATCAGTTGGCACAGCAGGGTATTACTTGGGAGGATTTCATCTCCCGTGATTACTTTTCCACGCTAGAGCCTCCTCCAGAGATAGTTCATGATGAGGGAGGGCCTTCACAGTAGTTTGACATTCCTCAGACGGAGCATGTCGATGCTCCAGTATATGTGACATATCAGAGAGGCCACAGGGCCTTATTTGCATCTGCACGACGAGTACTATCTCCACCTGGGGTGGAAGGGGTCTTGTTGACATCATCAACACAGCGAGTATTATCTCCACATCATGTGGAAGGGGTCTCGCCTCCATCTTCAGCATAGGTACATATTCAAGATAGGGGCAAGAGACCCATGTTTGATGAGGGTCCTTCAGGAGGTCAGGACATGGGTATCATTGATGTTGATGCTAGCTCTCCTAACTCGGAGCTCAAGGAGGTTATTCGAGAGCAAAGGGCCGAGAATGAGTCACTGCAAAAGAAATTACAGATGGCCAAATGGGTGATCAACTACTTGGAGCAGCGCAACAAACAGCTGGAAGATGAGCATGAACTTTATGAGCTGCGGAAGATCCGGGAAGACCGGGAATTGGCCCGAAGGAGACCCGGTGATTTGACACCTATTGATCGAGAATCATTGCTCATCCGGGTAAACACTCATTTGGAGAAGTTGTTGGGAAATGCAAATAGGGACAAAGACATGCTTCGTCATATGAAAACTCATTATTGTGCTCGCATGCATGTTTGCAAAGCGAAAATGAAGATCCTTAAGAGGCGCTTGAGCAAAGCACTAAAACAATGGAAAGGGCCCGATCCACTTCAAGTTTTGGCCAAGGCATCGTTAGTTAGGCATGATACATGATGGAGGGTCTTCACTCCAAATTTGGGCAAATTCGGAGAAAATTTTGTCATTTTGAAATTTTTGGCTTGCAAAACAGGTTTTTTGGCTCTACGCGTAGCGCGCAGCGCGCGACCCATAAGATGGGGAGGTCCAAACCACAAATGACTTGTAGTTTTGGATTTGTAATGATGAATTATACATGCTCAGCTATTGCCAAAGCATTTCATTAAGTTCTGGGTGACCAAAAGGCTCAAAAACATCATGAAAATCACCTTTCTGCCACCTTTTGTACCAGCAGGAAGTACTTCCGGGAGAATGCACTTTCGGAGGGGCAAATGGACACCAAATTGGAAAATTCCACTTGGGTTGGAAGGTAGACATCCAGGGATTTCCAACAAGCCAACCTAAGATCAATTTGGATGCTAGGAAGTGCCCCAAAAATAGGTGGCAAGGCGCGCAGCGCATAGAGCTCAAGCGCGCGGCGCATAGGGATTTTTGGCCAATGTTTCACTGTTCAGCTCAGAAATTCGCCCAAGTTTGACCAATTTTGCTTCTTGATACTACTCTTGACTTTTCATGATGTAATTTAATAACTATGATGTAATTTTGGCACATTTTTACTTGTTCTAGAGGATTCATTCACTAAAAGGTGAAAATTAAATGAATGAATCAGTTTCCTAGCATATAGGGGTAAGTTGTTTGACTACCTAGATTTCAATTCCTTGTTTAGAATTAGTTCAAACAGCTCCTAGAATGATGAGATCGACCCCTAGAGGCAAGGAAAGGGGTTAGGATGGTCTATATGATGTAATTTCTCAATCATTTTCAGGGGTTGGAGAGGTGGGACTCTTGGGAATAGCTTGACACCCTATTGTACATATCTTATCTGCATTTTGGCAAAGGAAAGACCAGGGTTTTGCAGCACTATTTGGGATTCATGTGGCTTTATGTGTTGATGGTGTGTTTCTTTCAGTACTTGTAAGTTGTGTATGTGTACCACTTTCCTTCTTTAATCTTCTGCAATTGAAGAAATGAAGTGTTAAGGTAGATTCCATAAATTTGCTATGCTCTGCCTTTAAGTTTGTTTAATTTTCCATGTTTTCATCTGTTTAGGGAGAACCCTTGAAAGTTTATTACTCTCCTTAACCTCTCACCAATCAGATCTATCCATTCAATCACTTTAAAGGCATCAAAGCAATCGCCTATCTTGCCCCAAGTAGACCTCTGCAAAAGCTGTGCCTCATCCCCGCACCCAAAATTGCCTTTCCCTTGAATTCAACAAAACCTTATAAAATCAATTCCAAAGTCCTTGTACTTCATACCTAGCCTAAAATTAGTCATCAATTCAGTCATCTCAACCTCGTTGATTATCTTTTGCCGAGATTGACCCGGAGAGAGCCCTCTCCTGTCCTCGTAGGGCTAGCTACGAGGCTAAGCGTGGTTTGATGTAGCCTTGATTCTTACCTTATTTCAACCTAAGGTAGATTTGAGCGCTAATAGTTCCGGTTGTTAGTGATACTCTCCCTATTATCCCAAGTATCCAACCACTTAACTCTCGCGCCCTAGAGGACGAGTCTTACGATATTAATTGGAACCCTATTTGGGAGCCTTCTGAGGAAGACTTTCCCACTACTCCTCCTACTATTTCTGTCTCGATGTCTTCCTCTTACATGGATGAGATGAACCCTGTCTTTGGTGAAGAATCCTTTGTGTCAGAACGTGAAATACCTATTCCTACGGAAACTTTGCCTTTCCGTGCAATAGGGACTTCACCTTTCCGTGTTACTTCCCTTGGTGTCACATTGCCTTTAAGGTATAATGCTTTGGCGGACATCATTGGTTCCAGGTCTCCCCTTTCAAGTTCCATATGGTCTCATACCATCCCTCTGACTTCGGAGTCATTCACACCTCAAATTCACAATGTGTCCATCACATCTGTTCCGACCATGCCAACTGTTTGTGTGGCTTCTTCAACCCCTGTTGTTAGTGCTGCCACTGCTTTTTTTAGTGGTCACTACTATTGCTAGACCTTCTGCTAGTCCTACCTATAGTGGCCCAACAGTAGGAGTTGTTGACCCCGCACTAAGTGCCCCACCTTCTTCTGGTCCCATTCCAGCAGGGAGGGCATATGATCAATATGTGTAGGCTCTTCGGAATCCGGATCCTCAGAATCTGTTTAATTATTATGATTCTCACGTAGCTCATATCTATTACCCCGGACCTATGGAATCTCAACGCGTGGTTGAGGTCACGGTACCGTTGTCCGTTGCTTGGGGTACTACCACTTATCATGGTGGCCAAGCACCACTCGCAAATTTTCAAGGGCCACCATATCAAGGTTAGTCGTCTTACGGGAAACCTTATCCAGGGCAACTTGGAGGCCCACAAGGACAACCCTTTCAGGGACAACCTTCGGCCTTTGGTGGTTCTTCCTTTACCTATTTCGGGAAACTTTCTAGTAATCCAGGACAACCTTACATTTAACAAGGTCAACCTGATGTCCAGCAAGGCTACTCTTCTAGGAAAGTTGGTTAGCCTTACGTTCAGCAAGGCCAACCCACTGTCCAGCCTAGTCAACCATCTGGGCAAATTGGTCACCCCCAAAATCAATCGGGCCAACCAACTATCCAGTGTGCTCAGCTATTTGGCCAATCAGGACAACCCTCAGTTGTGCAAGGACAACCTAGTACCCAGCAAGCTCAACCTTCTGGGCAAGTGGGTCAACCTCAATCTTAGCTAGGTCAACCTTCTAGCCAAATGGCTCAGCCTTAGTTTTCTCAAGGACATCTGTCTCGGCCTGCTCAACCGGGCACTCAAATGATGGTTTCTTCTCAAGCGTCACCTGGTTTTCAACCCCAGTCTGGGCTCCAGACCTAATCCGGTCCTCAAACTCAGGTTGGATCCCAATCTCAACCTTCTTATCAAACCCTACCTAGCTACCAGGCCTAGTTTGGAGCCGAGCCACCTTATGGTACCCAGCAATCCCAAGGGCAAGCCCAATTTTCCCCATATCAAAATTATCAACAATTGCAGGTAAATCATTACCAAAATTTCCAGCAACCTTATTTTGCTCCTGCAGGCCAAGTTGGTAATTAGTGGAGTGCTGGGGGGAAAATCCAGGGTCAACCATCCAGTTACAGCTATAACCCCTACGGGAAAAATTCCTACGGACAAAACCGTTATGGGCCAAATCCGTTCGGACGAAACCAATGGGGGCAACAAGCAGCTGGGTGGAACTCTGGTACTACCTCCTACCCGTGGCCTCAGATGTCCTTTAATCCTCAGTTACCATTTTTAGCGATGTTGGAATTACTGGACGTGTCCAAACTAACAAATGATCCCATTCTCCATAATCCATATTGGTTGCTGGCTGCAACTAAAATTCCAAGTGATTGTCCCAAGTTTGACGGTAAAGCTGGAGAAGATCCCCATGCTCATGTTATGACGTATCATCTATGGTGCTCGTCAAACTCATGGCTTGATGATTCAATCCGACTTCATCTTTTCCAACGGAATCTCACTGGCTCTGCTGCTAAGTGGTATATTGAATTAGCTCGTAGATCTTTTCATGATTTTAACTTGTTAGCTATGGCATTTTTAACTCATTTTCAGTTGTTGATTCGATATGAAACGGGCACACATCTCCTAACATCCTTAAAACAGACTACAGCCACACATATCTCTGATCATATTCATGAATGGAGACTATGTCACCGTTTGATTAAGTTTTGGACTCCCGATCAACGTCTGAATGACTGGTTTACAACTTCGCTTATCGGTCCAATAGCCCAGGACATTGCTATGGGGGCATGTGTAACTGAAGAGCAAGCTATTGCGCGTGCTCAGTACCTTGATATGGTTGATTCCCAGTCTAGTATGTTATATGATTATTTGCCTAATGCTTCAAGGCCTCGAACTTCCAAAGCTCCACCAACACCCTTTGTTGACGGTGTCATCGGTTCTGTCAATCTGCCCTCTAAGAAATCTTCCGCGAACCCTGGGAAGCAAAAGTCAAATGCCTCAAATGAAAATACTTCTCAGGCCATATCCAAAGTTGGTAATACTTCCGAGGTGAATGTCGTCCAATCCACCACGGCAGACAAAGCCTCGAAATGGAAAAAGAAAGGAAAAGGAAAGAATAAAGCCGAATAGCCGAAGGAGGACTATCCTAAACCTCCGTCTGAGGAAGGTGCCAAAGGCAAGCCTAAGTATCCTTACCTTATCTGTGATGAGGATCACTATACCAAAGACTATCCAAGGTGGTCTGAAGTTATTCATTTGCTAAAAGGTGCCCCTGGAACTCCTGCCATGCTCAAAGAGTCTTTTCCCTCGCAACAAACTCAAATGGTGGCTAACCCATCTCAATCCTCTTCTCCCTTTGGTTCTCGGGTATTTATGGCTGGGATGATTCCCATCCACATTAGTACTTGGGAAAAAGAGTATCTGTCACCTGCCGGGAAGGAGCCTGAGGTCCCCTCTAGTGCTCCTCCATCTAGTTCTGGTCCCCTTCATATTGAGCGACCTAGCATTGAAACGGTCATCCGACCTCCTCCTAAAGGCGTACTCTGGAAATCTTCATACAACCCAAATGATTGTGCTGCTCAGCACTATAGCATCATTGAGGACTTAGCCCAGGCTTCATTAGCTATGTCCACATTAGAAGTTCTCCAGAGTTGCCCCTCTCAGAGCAAGTCTTTGCTATCGGCCATCGGTGGCATTGACCCAACCGACTCAAATTTGATTACTTTTGACCTGGACAGTCATATACCGAGACTGCCTCACCAAATTTCCTTCCTTATTCAGGTCATCATCAATTCCAAAATGATTCATCGTACCATCATTGATGAAGGTGCTTCTACTTGCATAATGTCTGTTGCCTGTTGGAAGGCTATTAGTTCTTCGACTCTGAGCCAGTCTCCTACGACCTTGGAAGCCTTTGATGGGAGAGAGTCTCATCCTTATGGTATACTCCAATGCTTGCCCATTACATTGGAAAGAAAGATTGTCAAAGTAGAGGTCGAAGTTGTCAATGCAAATTAAACTTACAACCTCCTTTTAGGACGAAGCTGGACATATGCCATGCAAGTTGTGGCCTCATCTCTATTCCGTGTCATTCGTTTCCCTCATCAGGGGAGGATTGTCACGGTGGACCAGCTCTCCTTCTTCGCCTCTTCCTCCGATGCCAACATGCCTTTCGTGGAGCATACCTTAGTTCCTTTCAAGAGTGTGGGTGTTGGACTCTTTAAAGATCCTGCCCTTATGGGTGTTTTTTCACTCCCACCTCCCAACGTCGCTCCCATTAATATGATTTCTATTCACTCTGATCCGTGGGTTCTTCCTCCTACTGATCAGATAGAATCCTGGGGCAATGAGATGCCATTGAGTCCTGTCGAGATCAACTACGTAGAAATTGTTTCTGCATCGTCTCCATATTTTGATTCTGCTCCTTCGAGTAGAGCTCTCGACTCGTACATGCAGCCCCCTTAGCTTGGAGATAGTGCTTCTTCAGACCTGTTACAGAAACCTTTTCCTTCTAATGAAGTGATCATTGAGACTATGTCTTTCGAGGAAACCCCCTTGGCCTGATCATCACCATCGTTCCTCGTTTCTCCCTACCCATCGGGAAATGCTTACTTGTCTTGAGCGATTTTCTTCTTGTGTCCCCTCTCAACCTCTTCAGACACCTATTCAGAT
The DNA here is from genome assembly GCA_000404065.3 of Pinus taeda. Classification (NCBI taxonomy): domain Eukaryota; kingdom Viridiplantae; phylum Streptophyta; class Pinopsida; order Pinales; family Pinaceae; genus Pinus; species Pinus taeda. The sequence goes on along the minus strand of APFE031460282.1, from coordinate 74,554 downwards.
CTATCAAGTGTCTTCCTAAGGGAATATGGGGAACATAATACAAACCCATCCAATCAACATCTCTGTTAAACCAGGGATTGTCGAGCACATCCATGTTGGAGTAACTTGTACTTCAGAGGAGATTCAGCTTTATACAAGTCTTTTCCGCGAGTTCTGTGATGTGTTTGCCTGGTCTTACGAAGAGATGTCTGACATCAATCCTACCATCATGGTGCATGAAATACCTACCTATCTAGGTGCTAAACCTGTTCGACAGCGTCTACGCCCCATGCACCCCCTAAAGGCTGCACTTATTAAGGCGGAAATTGAAAATCTTCTTAAGGCTGGTTTTATTTACCCCATCCCACTCACAGATTGGGTCTCTAATATTGTCCCTGTCACTAAGAAACAGGGAACTATCAGGGTATGTGTTGATTACCTTGATATTAATCGGGCCTGTCCCAAAGATAACTTCCCTACACCCTTCATTGACCAGCTCATTGATGAGTGTGCTAGGAGTGAAATATACTCATTCATGGACAGCATTTCTAGTTATAACCAAATTAATATTGCCCCTACCAATCAACACAAGACTGCCTTTATCTGTCCGTGGGGCACTTTCTCTTACAAGAAACTCCCTTTCAGCCTAAAGAATGCCAGTACCACCTTCCAACGCGCAATGTCTTATGATTTTCATGATATTCGACACATTGTGCAACCTTACCTGGGTGACCTTCCGACTCATTCGGTAAAACACCAAGACCACCCAACCCACCTTCGCGAAATTTTTCTCTGTTGTAGACACTATCGTATCCGGCTCAATCCGCATAAGTGTGTCTTCTGTGTCGACTCCGGCAGACTTCTCGGGTTCATCATCTCCCGAGAGGGTATTTGTTTGGATCCTCTTAAAGTCAAAACCATCCTGAATCTTCCTCCCCCTACTTCTTTGCAACAATTGTAGAGTTTGTAAGGAAAAGAAAATTTTCTGCGATGATTCATTCCGAATTATGCCGAAATGGCTAAAGGCTATATATGGTTATTAAAATGCGACACCCCCTTTCATTGGGATACCGCTGCACAAGAGTCATTCGAGCACCTCAAGGTTCTCCTTGTTTCTTCTCCTTTGTTACATCCCCTTGATTATCACTGAGACTACACTCTTTACTTAGTTGCTACTGATACCACCATCGGCATGGTTCTAGTTAAAGATGACGATGATGGTACTGAGCATGTCATTTATTATCTCAACCGCAATTTACTTGATACGGAAACTCGCTATGCTCATGTTGAGAAGTTGGCATTGGCTGTTGTTTGCACTGTCCAATGATTCTGCCATTATATACTATTGCATACCACAACGATGATTTCTTATTGCAACTCGATGACGTACATTTTGTCACGTCAGTTACTGGGGGCAAATACTCAAAGTGGATTGTCATCCTCCAAGAGTTCGACTTGGAGTTCACCACTGCCAAGTCCAAGAAGTCCCTCGTCTTTGCTGAGTTGCTTTGTTCTCTGCCATTTGCTACTGCGCCGTCTCGGTTAGAGGACCATATTCCGGATGAAACTATGTTCTTGATTAGTGCCCTCATCCTTGGTACAGGGACATTATTGTCTATCTTCAGATGTCCTCCTTTCGTCCCGATTTGTCCAAGGATGCTCGGGGAAGCTGAACGAGTTCTAAATAACTGTCATTCTGGCGCCTGTGGTGTTTACATGTCCGGGTATGCCACTGCTCAAAAGATTCTCTATGCTGGTTATTTTTGGCCCTCCATCTTCAAGGATTACATTCTTGCCATCCACTCTTTTCATGAGTGCCAAATCTACCAACAGAAAATGCGTTCGCCTCCGGGTCCATTGTACCCTGTTGTTACTGTCAGCCCTTTTGCCAAATGGGGCATTGATTATATTACCTATAACCCTCGCTCGGCTGGGGGGCATGGGTACATCATCGTTGCTATTGATTATTTCACAAAATGGGCCGAGGCAATGCCTACACTATCCGAGGACGGTCACACAACAGCGCAATTTTTGTTCAAACATGTTATTTCACGATTTGGAGTCCCTCAGGCTATCATCACTGATCACGGAAAACACTTTCGTAATCATATAATGACTGAGTTAACAACCCAGTTGGGCCTGCGGCATGATAGCTCGACACCGTACTATCCTCAGGCCAATGGCCAAGTGGAAGTTGTCAACAAAGTTCTAGTTACAATGCTTCAACACACCATTGGCATGCACAAGTCCAACTACCATTTGATGTTGTTCTCCACCTTATGGGCCTACCGAACGTTAGTGAGGGATGCCACCGGATTCACCCCGTTCCAATTGGTTTACGGTTTGGAGGCTACCCTTCAAATTGAGTGCGGGATCCCTTCTCTGAAATTAGCCGTCGAATTACTCCCCAACACTACTCTGGTAGAAGAACATCTTCTCTATCTAGAGTGACTAGACGAGACCCATCGACTAGCCTCTCTAGCTATTGAAGCACAGAAGAAGAGAGTGAAAACTCACTTCGATCATACCGTCCATCCTCATTCTTTTGTTGAAGGAGATTTAGTCCTGCTTTATGATCAAGCAAATGATAAGCTGGGGGTAGGCAAATTCGAGCCCATGTGGCACGGGTCTTATATTGTAAAGTGAGTTTTGCAAAAAGGGGCCTATGAGTTGAAAGATTATGAAGGGAATCCTCCAGATAAGCCTCGAAATGGGCTTTATCTGAAAAAATATTATGCATGAACCCCATGCACTCTGATTTGTACATACGTGTGTTCTCAGCAGGTGTGTTGTGTGTGTGTGTGTGTTTTCATGTCTGGCTTGGTGTGTAGGCATAATTGCCACTTATTGTGTCTTTTTGCTTTGTATGCAGATGTCTAGTACACCTTATGTTGGTTTCGCTGATGGTGCCTGCCGTAGTACACGCAACTTGTCTTCTGCGGCATGGGTGATCTACGATACTCACGGTGAGTTAGTAGACCTTCAAGGTGTTTTTTTGGGTTGTACCACAAACAATGTCGCTGAATATAGTGTTGTTATTGAATTATTGACTGAGGCTATTAACCTCGGCATTCGTGCATTGGTTGTGAAACTGGACTCTTAGCTTGTTGTCCACCAACTTAATTTCCATTATTCCGTCAGAGATCATCGGATTTTAAGGTTATATTTACGTGTTAAATTGTTAGAAAGGAATTTTGATCTTATCACATATCAACACATTCCGAGACGATTAAACATGTTAACTGATGCATTAGCCAACCATGTATTAGACAGACATTTGCGTAACATGTAATCAAAACAGCATATAGAAGCATTAAAAAAACACAATAATGAACCATAGGAATATGTATAATATATATATATATATATATATTAGATATAATATAATATATATATTCTTGTATGGCGCACCAAAAGGCACTCAAAAAATAAATGTATATGTCCAAATAGAGTCTGTGTTCTCCATACATCCGAGACACATGTCTCTCAAAAAATCAGTAGGAAATAAAGCCTAAGTGTCTACTGTGGTGGGTTATGCTCCTTATAGCACACCACTGCTCACGCAATCCATCTCAACAATCGGTGCACCCTAGGTATCACCCCTACTGTATGAATCTGGAACTCTATGGGGACCTCCTTGATCCCCATGTAGTCAGGGATCCCCGCCATCAAACCCTCGAGATTTTGGGCCACTGTCTCTATCGAATCGCCAGCTGGAGGAGCTAAGGCTAGTTCTCTGATACCCTGTGGGTCCCTCCGTGCCTTTGGAGCTAGTCCTACAGGCCTCACTAGTCCCACATCTGCAAATACCATAGAGTACATCATTAGGACGTATGCATGGAAAAATCTAAAAAACATTGTAAAAAATAAAATACAAAAATAGTGTGATCAAGTGCTTTACCACCATCGTCCCACTGCTCGCCAGGGGGTAGCTGCATGTTTTGATCTCCACAAAAGTCCATCCCAGCATATCGCCAGTCCTCAACAAATATCCTCTGGCACTCCAACCACTCATGGAACAGTATCCCCCATGACACTGGGTGACCGCCACCTCCTCGTGGCATAACGTGGGCCCATCGTGCGATCCTAGTCTCTCGCGGTCTGGGAACGTCCAAGTCCATATCTTGCAACTGCAGTGGTAGCACCTACTCTAGCATGAGCGGGATCAAGATGGACCCATAACCAACCTATTTTCTCTCTCCTCAACGGCAGTTGGTGAGTTGTCTCTTCATGTTGGCCGTCACTGTTTCGGCCCGGTTGAAGATGGTCGGATTAAGGCATTCAAGAGCCAACTATAGTTGGGTCTTCGATGTCTCATGTTTGGATTGGGAGCTCGCTACCCTTGTTACCATAAAGAGAATTGAACATAGAACCAAGTCTTCCACCGTTGGAATTGCTACCTTCCCGCTCTTTGTTTTGCGTGCCTGGGGGCACACTCGTGCCATCAGCATCTCTAGAGATTCACCCCTAGGGCATTGGCCCTCTAATATTGGCCTCTCACCATGACGGGATAATCCGGTCAAAAAATAAATTTCTATCGCATCGAACTCAATGTCTCGGCCATGGATTATGAATTTCCCATTTATTAGGTTCCACGCACGGATTATCAACTCTAGTAGATTAGGTTGGGACCGAAGTTGCGGAGTCAGGAAGAATTTTAGCAACCCGCATGCACGTAAAGCATTTCGACACCCAGCATTAGCAAAAGCTTCCTCATCGTTAACATCGTGATTTCATTCCTGCCAAACAAATGACATGATGCCTTGCATGACAAGAATAACTGAATCAGAACTTTGCTTATAAATTTCAATTCATAATTTTCACAAAAAATTAATGTTGCATCATCATCGCGACTGTTTTTAAAATAGTCACGATGGCACGAAGTTGTAATGTTTAACACTCGAGGAAGCTGAACGAGTTCTAAATAACTGTCATTCTGGTGCCTGTGGTGGTCACATGTCCGGGTATGCCACTGCTCAAAAGATTCTCTATGTTGGTTATTTTTGGCCCTCCATCTTCAAGGATTACATTCTTGCCATCCGTTCTTGTCATGAGTGCCAAATCTACCAACAGAAAATGCATTCACCTCCGGGTCCATTGTACCCTATTGTTACTGTCGGCCCTTTTGCCAAATGGGGCATTGATTATATTACCTATAACCCTCGCTCAGCTGGGGGGCATGGGTACATCATCGTTGCTATTGATTATTTCACAAAATGGGCTGAGGCGATGCCTACACTATCCGAGGACGGTCACACAGCAGCGCAATTTCTGTTCAAACATGTTATTTCGCGATTTGGAGTCCCTCAAGCTATCATCACTGATCATGAAAAACACTTTCGTAATCATATGATGACTGAGTTAACAACCCAGTTGGGCCTGCGGCATGATAGTTTGACACCGTACTATCCTCAGGCCAATGGCCAAGTGGAAGTTGTCAACAAAGTTCTAGTTACAATGCTTCAACACACCATTGGCATGCACAAGTCCAACTGGCATTTGATGTTGTTCTCCACCTTATGGGCCTACCGAACGTTAGTGAAGGATGCCACTGGATTCACCCCGTTCCAATTGGTTTACGGTTTGGAGGCTACCCTTCAAATTGAGTGCGGGATCGCTTCTCTGAAATTAGCCGTCAAGTTACTACCCAACACTACTCCAGTAGAAGAACATCTTCTCTATCTAGAGTGACTAGACGAGACCCATTGACTAGCCTCTCTAGCTATTGAAGCACAGAAGAAGAGAGTGAAAACTCACTTCGATCATACCGTCCATCCTCATTCTTTTGTTGAAGGAGATTTAGTCCTACTTTATGATCAAGCAAATGATAAGCTGGGGGTAGGTAAATTCGAGCCCATGTGGCACGGGCCTTATATTGTAAAGTGAGTTTTGCAAAAAGGGGCCTATGAGTTGATAGATTATGAAGGGAATCCTCTAGATAAGCCTCGAAATGGGCTTTATCTGAAAAAATATTATGCATGAACCCCATGCACTCTGATTTGTACATACGTGTGTTCTCAGCAGGTGTGTTGTGTGTGTGTGTGTGTTTTCATGTCTGGCTTGGTGTGTAGGCATAATTGCCACTTATTGTGTCTTTTTGCTTTGTATGCAGATGTCTAGTACACCTTATGTTGGTTTCGCTGATGGTGCCTGCCGTAGTACACGCAACTTGTCTTCTGCGGCATGGGTGATCTACGATACTCACGGTGAGTTAGTAGACCTTCAAGGTGTTTTTCTGGGTTGTACCACAAACAATGTCGTTGAATATAGTGTTGTTATTGAATTATTGACTGAGGCTATTAACCTTGGCATTTGTGCATTAGTTGTGAAACTGGACTCTGAGCTTGTTGTCCACCAACTTAATGTCCATTATTCCGTCAGAGATCATCGGATTTTAAGGTTGTATTTACGTGTTAAATTGTTAGAAAGGAATTTTGATCTTATCACATATCAACACATTCCGAGACGATTAAACATGTTAACTGATGCATTAGCCAACCATGTATTAGGCAGACATTTGCATAACATGTAATCAAAACAGCATATAGAAGCATTAA
>APFE031460282.1:40768-67448 GCA_000404065.3 Pinus taeda | reverse complement strand
ATGTATATGTCCAAATAGAGTCTGTGTTCTCCATACATCCGAGACACATGTCTCTCAAAAAATCAGCAGGAAATAAAGCCTAAGTGTCTACTGTGGTGGGTTATGCTCCTTATAGCACACCACTGCTCACGCAACCCATCTCAACAATCGGTGCACCCTAGGTATCACCCCTACTGTATGAATCTGGAACTCTATGGGGACCTCCTTGATCCCCATGTAGTCAGGGATCGTCGCCATCAAACCCTCGAGATTTTGGGCCACTGTCTCTATCGAATCGCCAGCTGGAGGAGCTAAGGCTAGTTCTCTGATACCCTATGGGTCCCTCCGTGCCTCTGGAGCTATTCCTACAGGCCTCACTAGTCCCACATCTGCAAATACCATAGAGTACATCATTAGGACGTATACATGGAAAAATCCAAAAAACATTGTAAAAAATAAAATACAAAAATAGTGTGATCAAGTGCTTTACCGCCATCATCCCACTGCTCGCCAGGGGGTAGCTGCATGTTCAGATCTCCACAAAAGTCCATCCCAGCATATCGCCAGTCCTCAACAAATATCCTCTGGCACTCCAACCACTCACGGAACAGTATCCCCCATGGCACTGGGCGACCGCCACCTCCTCGTGGCATAACGTGGGCCCATCGTGCGATCCTAGTCTCTCGCGGTCTGGGAACGTCCAAGTCCATATCTTGCAACTGCAGTGGTAGCACCTGCTCTAGCATGAGCGGGATCAAGATGGACCCATAGCCAACCTATTTTGTCTCTCCTCAACGGCAGTTGGTGAGTTGTCTCTTCATGTTGGCCGTCACTGTTTCGGCCCGGTTGAAGATGGTCAGATTAAGGCATTCAAGAGCCAACTATAGTTGGGTCTTCGATGTCTCATGTTTGGCTTGGGAGCTCATTACCCTTGTTACCATAAAGAGAACTGCACATAGAACCAAGTCTTCCACCGTTGAAATTGCTACCTTCCCGCTCTTTGTTTTGCGTGCCTGGGGGCACACTCGTGCCATCAATATCTCTAGAGATTCACCCCCAGGGCATTGGCCCTCTAATATTGGCCTCTCACCACGACGGGATAATCCAGTCAAAAAATAAATTTCTATCGCATCGAACTCAATGTCTCGGCCATGGATTATGAATTTCCCATTTATTAGGTTCCATGCACGGATTATCAACTCTAGTAGATTAGGTTGGGACCAAAGGTGCAGAGTCAGGAAGAATTTTAGCAACCCGCATGCACGTAAAGCATTTCGGCACCCAGCATTAGCAAAAGCTTCCTCATCGTTAACATCGTGACTTCGTTCCTGCCAAACAAATGACATGATGCCTTGCATGACAAGAATAACTGAATCAGAACTTTGCTTATAAATTTCAATTCATAATTTTCACAAAAAATTAATGTTGCATCATCATCGCGACTGTTTTTAAAATAGTCGTGATGGCACGAAGTTGACAATTCATTTTTCTCGCGGTCATCACGAGAATACATCATATTCTCGCAATGATCAGAAAACGTTACGTGTAAATCATGCTTGGTCATCGCGGACTCGAGCGACATACTCGCGATGACCGAGCGGCAGACTCCGACTCAAAAATCCATCTATACTTACATGTTTAACGCTAAAATGCATGAAAAGACTCTTGATATGAAGCGCAGGAAGAAGTCTACTTACTTGGTGGAAGTTTCATAGCAAACCGTCGACGAATGAGGCAAAAATTGGCTTGAGAAATTCGCTCTGGTTGGTGCTCCAAATGCTCCAATGGTAAAATGAACAGTGCAAATGGTAAAAACAAATGAATAACCCCCCTTTTTATAGTAATTTTTTGAAATATTAAAAAAAATTCACTTTAGAATGTGGGTATTTACCATTATTGCATGGTTAATTGGAGTTTTGGTTTCTAACTATGTTTCTTCATATATTAGTCATTTATGTCGAATGGGTTTTATGTTTGACATGTCTTGTGCAGAACTACAGGTCGTGGCATTACATCATACTTCGTGTGCACTTGGTCCCTAAAGTCGTCTTTAACGCTCTTTTCTGACTTAAAAGATGAAAAGATAGCCGAGTTGTGATTTTCACTGAAGATTCTTCAAAAAATTGATATGGATCACAGAAGTCTCAATTCAATAGATGAAAAGATAGCCGAGTTGTCCCTTTCAACTCGTTAAACAAAATGAGAGGCAATCTGCTTTAAGCTCTTTTCTGACCATGTAAACGTGAAAATATTGCCGAGATTTTGTCGTTTCAAGCTCGTTATTGGTTACAAAATGGCATGGTTTCGATTACTTTTCTACTTTTTCGAGCCGAAGTCACTAATCACGAAAAGTACTCCTTGATCGTAATGGTCAAGTGGTTCTTTCAAGTATCGTTTTATACTTTTTCAGGCTCAAGAGACACAAATTTACAAAGAAGGACCCCCCTAGAGTTTTCTTTTCTGTGTCTTTTTCAAACTCTCTAAATAGGAAAAAGACTCTGAGTTTTACCTATGTCGGACTCGTTAAACCCTGACGCCATTGGACTCGTCACCATGACGAGACTCAAGCTTATCCTCCCTAGGGCTCATTAAACCATTACTAGGTTGGATTCGACCGAAGGTCAAACTTATATTACAAGCATATGCTATCCCCTTCAAACTTATTTTCAAAAATAATTAGGGTACTCGCCAGCAATGGTGGGGGAAAAATTTGGAAATCATCATTAATTGTCTATGGCAACTAGTCACTCTTGAACATCGACACTTTTTCTTCTTGTTAGGTTGGGATATCCATACATCGTCATTTGGCTTTCCGCGGGTTTGGGTTTTCATTTAGCCTCATTCCATCTAATCCATGCTGTCTCCATTAAGCCTTTGATCCCTTGGTACTTGAATGTTGCCACCCTCCAAAGTCGTGTCACCGACATGTTCAAGAGTATAATCCTTTTGCAATTTACATCCTTTCCTTTTCATCTGATACTCTGTTTCATCGTCTACCACTTGTTCCTTGTCTCGTGTCATTGATGGGGGAAACATTATGGCCCTCCTCTGACAGATCGTCTCCTATCGACATCAACTCATTATCCAAGAGATTGATCTAGAGATCCCTTTTGGTACCTTGGAGCTTGCATGCCTCAATGGAAAGTTCTTCACGCCTGAAAGTGGACTTACATCATTGGTCATCGATTGGGTGATTCCACAAGTGTTCGACTTCAACTCATTCTTCACACTTCGTGGATTGTACTGGATAGTACCTTGAGAACCATCAACATTATTGGTGGTTTATCTTGTGCTTGTTAATGGTTTGCATCATCGACCGGTAATCAAGAAATTTCCTCTCATGCTCGACTTCAACACCTCTATTTGCATGTTAGAATTTGTACTATGATCAATTGGGTTTAAGACCCCGAACTCAGATTACATATGTTTGGACTGCGTGGACTGGTTTGTGATTACATGATTCATTGATGGATGGCTGCGACCATACCTGAGTCTTCATAGATGGCTGTGACCATACCTGAGTCTTCATGGATGGCTCTGACCATACCTTTATCATTATCATGGTCTTATTAGCTGGATGGTTGTGTCCATACCACAGACCTAGTTCGTATGTCTTTTGGATGGCTACGTCCATGCCTAGACTACATGTATTTCACTATCAAATATATCAGTTGTACTTGCGCCTACAGGTTCTTCCAAATGGTGTTCCAGTTTAGTCAGTTTCATAAAGCATTTCACCCCTCCCACTCTTTCGAGCTTCATAATTTAGGGGGCATCTGTTACACAGTAATTTGTCACTGCCTTCACTCCCAGTCCTTCTATTGTGTCATGTGTCCAAGTCAAACATGCTCATACTGAACAAATGCTCTCTTATGCTGCCAATTGACCCACTTTTCCTAAGTTATCTGCCTCATTGTGACTATGGACTTAATATATGTGCTGAATGGCACTCATAAACAGTCCAGCCATGATGCCAGTGCGAAAGTACATCTGTTTCCAGCAACGGTCTAATTTCATGCCCCGTCTTGAGGCTATTTGATATCTTTGGCGATGATCTGACTAGCTACATTACTTACTAGCGATGTCAGTGCTGGAGATCAGTTATACACTTGCGATGATCCAGATTGGGAGAATTTGTTCCAACAGTTGACCTTCTGGATGACTCCAGACCTAGTTGTTGGCATAGTTTGTGTCGCCCTTCCTACCCTGGTATGGTAGTTCCGTCAATCGTGCTACCTTCCTTGGGGATAAGCTCTCTCTTCCACCTTTGATGGAGACTCCTTCTCCTATTTAAACACTCACCTTTGTATGATCAACTAGTTGGAAAATTCTTGGATTGAACAGTGTTGTTAGTGTTTTTGAGTTTGATAAATAGCTGGTGTGGGTGTGACAAGTGTGAGAGTGTTGATAGCTTATGGAAGGTCGTGAAGTGCCCTTGACTATATGTAAAGCTTGTGAGTGAGAGAGAGACTTTGTGTGCTGGGAGATCCATCTTCAAAGAGTGAATGCTTGAAGAACATGCTGGTTGGATTCCTCTAAGAAGGTTTGTGACGTCAAGACTTTGGTTGTAAGCTTGCTCTTATTTCATCATTAATGCAATCAATGATGTTTTCTTATGTCTTGTATGTAATTTACTTGATAGCTCATTACTTCTTGACTTTGAGAGTAAATAGATCATTGTTGTTTTCTGGTTACGTGCTTTGTTGTATTTCCTTTGCATTGTTTCAGGTTGATCACTCGTTGAGGAGAAGGAAGCAAAAACTGGAGCAGCACAACGGAACTCCATCGACCACCGATTGAGGTAGGCATCCAACTATGACTGTTTAAGGAAAGCTATTGTTGATCTATCCTTGTTTGTGACTAGACCCACTCTAGGGCTAGAGGGGTTGCCTCTGTGTGCAAAGGGAACACTTTCCTACATCACACTTTACATTCTCTGGGCTTGTTAAAAAATTTACAGTAGAAGAACTACATGATTTTCCTCTTTGTGTCTTTTTCAAACTCTTAAAAGAAAATGACATCGAGTTACTCCTTTAATGGACTCGTAAAAATTAAAAAATATAGGAATCATTAAGCATGACAAGGCCGAACCAGTTCTTCTTAGGGTTCGTTAAAAATACTTCGATGGAATCATCCAAAGGATGAGCTTACAATCAAATCATATTTTATCCTCCTCAAGCTTGTAAAAAATAAAAAGGTACTAGCTAGTTATGGTGGGGAAAATTGGGAAAAGGTGTCGATTTTACATTATCATTTTTAAAAGGTGGCATGTCACTCTTGAACACAGCACTTCATCACACTCATGTCCAGATTGGGAAATCCATTTGCCTTATAGTTAATCAAACCTCATTGAAAGTCTTCATGGTTTTGGGTATTATCGTTAAGTCAAATGCTGCCAAGTCATTGTCATGTTGTTATGTGTTCATGAGAAGTTCAACCTCAGTTCAAAACCCCTTTGCAAATTCTATGCCTTCAATCGCATCGGCCATCCTTGAGTCAGTCCTTGCAAACTATTTTCAAAACTTGACACTATGTTTCATGTCGTATGCTTTCCTATGATGGATCGCTTCCTATCGACTTCAGCTTATTATCGAGGAAGTTGATTTAGAAATCTTCAATACCTTGAAGCTTGCATGCCTTAATGGCAGTTTTATCCCTTTCGATGATAGGTTCTCATCATTGACCTTCAATCGAACGATTCTATGAGTGTTTGACTTCAGATCACGTATTCGTACTTCATAGATTGTATTGGAAGTACCTTGAGAACCAATGTCATTATTGGTATTTTCTCTCGCGCTTGTTAACGGTTCACATCATTGACTGGTAATCAAGTGGTCTCTACCATGTTCGACTTTGAGACATTCACTCGCATGGTTAGATTTGTGTTGTGGGTTAAGAGATGGAGATCAAGACCCTGGATCTAGTTTCATCAATCCAGGTTGCAAGGAAATTTTATATTCATGATTACGTAGACAGACGGCTACGTCCATGCTATGTCTACCATCTATATAACTTTAGTTTCTCCATGTTTGTTCATTGAGTTTGCTATACTCTGAATATGGGAATGCCTACCTCAAAGATGATTTTTGATATATATTTACATTGTTTTCCTTGAATGTTCCCTGTAGGTTTCTGACCATTACCTCTAATCCGATCCTTGGAATGATAAAGTGCTTCAATCTTCTGAACTTGTTTTTACAAACTTCGCACTTTAGGGGGCAATCTGTTACATGTCAATTTGTCGCAATGACACTTGACCAGTTTATGGATATTTTTACCATCCGAGAACATGTTTAAACCAGCTCCCTCATAATTCAAACAACTCAAAATATTTTGAAGTATATGAGAAATTTGAGAAAAATAGTTGTCACACCTTGTTAAGTTCCACCTGCGCCATTTTCTCTAGAGTTTCCCACTTATGCATTGAAATAAACTCTAAGAATAGCATAGAGTTGCGCTCTATCTGCCACTATAAACTTTCGTGGGTGAATTCTAGAAAGTAAAAATAAAACATACATTCTAGAAACATAGTTGGTCGAATATTTCCCAACTAAAAGCTTCCAGGTGATGACTATTTGAACTATAACCCTCAGATGATGCATATCCATCCCTTTTCTCATGGTAACCTAATCCCTCAATGAAGGAGTCTCATCCTCCTCTTTTGGATCTAAAACTTCCTCCTCTTGGCCTATAAAATGACTAGAGGGCAGAGGGATTGAGGGGGTCAAAACTCAGAGAAGACAAACTTATGTTGTTGGTTTGAGATTGGAAAGCTTGTCATACAAGGAGGAGATTGAAGTCATTTGGGAGGGATCTCATGACATCAAGGCGATGTTCGTAAGGCTCCTCTTAATCTTTGATTAATACAAATGGACATTTTCTCCCATTGATTTGTCTTATTGGAATGATGAATGGTTTATAATGTTTATTAAGGAAAAATGAATTCCTAATTTCCTTGATCATTAGGTTAAGTCATTTGGATTATTATATCGCATGTGCTTTTGACCCTTTTATGGTCGATGTTTGCAGGTCTTATCAAGAAATGAAGAGTTGCATCAAATCAAAACAAGGGCTCTTCATCCAGTAGCTTTAATTCTTACAATTCAAACAAGTTTGACTTAGGGAAAGAGTCAGTTCAATTCTCTTACTTGTTTCTAGTTTCCATCAAGGATCTAGGTAGATCACTCTTGTCTGTAGGAGGGATTGTCTAGTGTAACACATATCAAGATACTATGGCCTGAAAATAGGATTAACTCATGACAAGACGACATTAGTCCCAAAATATCCTAGTCTATTGTGTCTCATGTTGCATGTTGATCGAGCTAGGATAGAGTGCAGGATTGAGGAGGAGTCTTAGGAATTATGCATTGCATAGGATAAAGAGGTATTGGTGAGCATATACACCTTGTGACTATGCAATTCATAGTAGCCGAGGGATAAGGAAGAAGAGCTATGAAGTTGAGGGAATCATTAAGGCAAGAGAAGGCTTGTTCACTATAATCGCACAATGAGCAATTTTGGAAGGCAATAAACAAAGGAATGTGTAGTTGAGAAACTCAGTGAGATAGTGAGAAATGATTTCTCACTCTGATTGTAAAATGTGTAGTGGTTGAGGGATTGGAAGATATAATTGTGTAGTTGAGGGAGATAGTGATGTAGTGAGGCAGGCTTTCTCACAGTGATTGTGCAATGCACAGTTTAGGGAAGACTATGCCAGGTGATTTCAAAATTGCACAATTCAAGGAGAAAATGAGGCTTGAACATTGACTAAGACTATGTAATGTGTAGCAGAATACTCACTAGGAGAGATGATTGCATAAATTTGGAGGACAAGAGGCAAAGACTATGCAATGTGATTATGCAATGCACAATTCTTAGAGGCAGTGACTATGTAGTACGCAGTTCTAGGAGGAAAGGGTGCTTCATTATGAGATAAGACTATGCAATGCATTATTCCAAAGGGAAGAAAGGTCAAAGATTAACTAAGTTGAAAAGACATTGAAAGCTCCAAAAATGGCTAACTATGGAATTAGTGGGACAAGAGAGAACAAAAAACTCTGAAATGATGATATCACACCTACATAACATCAACACATGCCACAAAACTCAAAATCCACGTGTATATCTTGAAGCGACAGCAAAGCGACAGTCACTTTGTGACACTTAAAATACAAGTTACAATAGGAGTTTCGACTACAACCAGAAAGTGTGCTAAGATATGGAAGAGTGTCTAGTTCATATTATTATAATATATATTATCAACTAAGGTAGATGAGTGTGCTAGAGATTCCTCTAATGATGTGGTAAACTGTGACACATGCAAGAGTGCAATCTGTTAAAAGTGGCACTTGCGATAGTAATGAAAAGTGAAAATGACAATTGAAAAACTAAAGAAAGTGAAATTCACAAATGCCAAAGTGAAGAAAAAGAAAAAGGGACACTTATTAAAGTGAAAGCTAGCAAAAATGACAGTCGCAAAAGAAAATGAGCACAAAAGAGATAGTTGAGAAGACTCACTATAAAAAATGATACAATTGTAATTAGGAGTAAGAGGGATTGACAATTGAGGTTTCACACTAACTATCGACATGGAT
The DNA here is from genome assembly GCA_000404065.3 of Pinus taeda. Taxonomy (NCBI): domain Eukaryota; kingdom Viridiplantae; phylum Streptophyta; class Pinopsida; order Pinales; family Pinaceae; genus Pinus; species Pinus taeda. The sequence continues at coordinate 58,875 of APFE031460282.1, read as the reverse complement.
TAAACAATTAGTTTCCTTATCAATTGCACAAACACTATCATCAGAAACTGCATAATGACCAAGATTTTTGCAATTCCTCCCACTTAGAGATACACAATCAATATATCTAAAAATTGCGTAGTCACTATTTCTGGAGATTATGAAATAATTGTCTTCAGATATTGCGTACACACTAATTCCAAGGACATCAATGCTCGGTGTCAGAGATAAACATTGATCAAAGGCTAAGCATGTGTAAGCAAGTGTTTTCAATAGCTAGAATCTCAAAATAAGAGTATCAACCAATCATGAAGTGAACATGAACAACTTGAGGTGAAAAATCATGAGATAATTATCAGGATCCAAAATTCAAGTGTAAGAAAAATTTTGGAGGGTTTTTGTCGCAGCAATAGCACTTCATGACACACTGCAAGAACTCTAGCTACTCTTTTCTAGTCTAGATTTATGTAAAAGGCCTAGTCTTTTAGGAAGTATTGACTCATCATGTGGATTACCTTAGCTTCCTCATTTGACCTAGTTATACATGTAGTCTCTTCCATTCCCTTGTTGCCTAAACACATGTTCCCAAAAAATTTTATATTACAATTTTTTCAATTTAGGAGAAGGGTAATATATAGTTGTGATTTTGAAATGATCAAAGTGTTAGTTTCATCTATGGTTTGCTCTGCTTCCATGGAGTTTTTTTAGTACCACAACAAAGTTACTATAGGAAGACAAGCATTGCTTCAATTCCAATGAGCCTGTTCATTACCCTGACAAAGTTTCTTTCTTCACCTCTCTACGCAGGAAGCCTTTCTCTTATTTCATGCTTTATTTTATTTTAATTTTTTATGCTCATTAGCATTTTATTGGAATTGATATCACTAAGGCAGAATAGAGATATTGACTTATTGAGAGAAGGAGAGGTTGTTCCTTTGGAGAGAGTTATATACCTCTGTAATTAATACACTCACTATTGATTTTCCCCTTCCCCTTCTCCACTTGATTGGATTGGCTTGAAAAAACCCATTCAATTATAGCATCGAGTCAAGGAATGAAGATCCTAAAATAGATACAAGAATCATGGTTCTATTTATTGATTTCTGGTTGAATGGATCATATTTTCCATTGAGACATCATTTACTTTGAAAGATGTGTAGGCCCAAAGGAAGAAGAGGAATACATAATAGCCAAGAGTTTCTCATCATCACAATTTCCTTTTCAAAACTTTTCCACATTTTTCTCTTGATACAGATAAGAGTAGTTTGATGCATGATCTTATTAAACAAAACCCAAAAGAAAATATATGACAAAACAAGAAAGACAAAAGAAAAATAAAGGAAACATGCAAGATTGGAATCAAAACACAAAGAAAATGCAAAACTAGATGTAGAACAAAATGCAAGGTGAATGTAATGCAAAGCAAAACTAAAATGCAACTAGACTTACTCATAATCTAATCGACTAGAAGGTTAGGGTTAAGTATAGTGAAATTTCCAATGTAGCCACTAAAGTTACTCTTGACCTGCAAGTATAAATATATGAGTGATTAAAAACAACATAAATCAATGTGTAAAAGTAAATATAAAACCTTGAATACCTTGCAAAAGAAATTGAATGTCTTTTCTTTGTGCCATAGGTAACCAGATTGAAAGCATACATTTTTTCTTATGAAAACAAAGAAATTTTTTTTTAAATATTATTGTGAATGCACCTTTGTTTTTGTTCTCATCCTTAAAAAGCATCATCAAAGATCACAACTTATTACTAGTGATGAATCTTGCTAAGTAAGCTTTGTCTAGCCAATCATTGATTCGATCACGAAAAACAAAACAATCCTCTTAAAAACCCTGAAATCCTTGAGAAAATGGATTTTCAATTAATGGCATGGAATCAGGGGGTAAATCTTATAAGATAATACGAATCTGATCATATTCAAAAGGATTGTCAATATCATGAAGGTCTAACATAATCATTAGCAACAACTGAAGCGTTTCAACTACTTGACAAGTCTCTGAAATATGAAATGATGAATCATAGGAGTTTATGGCCTTGATGGAATCAACAAATGTATAGAAATTATCATCAGATACACTCGTGGGAAAATAATGAATTGAAAGATAAGTGTTAAGGGTAATGTTATGATCATATGGGTTGATTAAGATATTAGATTCACCATTATCTGAACATAAATATGGATCAATTTGAGCAGCTTTACAAATTATTTGAATAATAGAATCATTATCCTCATAGATTGAATACAAAAATTCACTACCTTGTACCTGATTAGAAGAATTAAAGATGAATTAGAGTGTAGAAAATATTGGCAACCAATCAGGATACAATGGATCAAAATGTGTTGAATCAAATTCATCCTATGTATCAACTTGGGACATTAAGTTATTAAGGTGAGGAATTTGACTCACCAGATAGCTCAAGCATTAACTAACACTCAAGAGGATATCTTGGGCAATAACGAAAAATAATTAGCATGCCAATATTCACAAGAAAGACCATGAGCCAATTATTCTCGGGAGTATTTGAGAGATGTGAATCCTTTGGTCGATGAGAATCTTTGTCGTGATAATTAAAAGGGTAAGCTCCAAAACTTTGTGAAACCATAAAATATGTGCATTCCAATCCTGAGTTCAATGCAAGATCTTTACATGAAGGTAAATTAATAGAATCCTCTATTCAACGAGAAACCCAATCTTGAAAATTAGAAAAATTGTCTCGATAAAACCCAAAATTTATCAATAATGATTTTGCATCTAGTGAAATAATGAGAAAAGAATTTTGCGATAAAATAAAGATATGACATGTTTCATGGATCTCATCAAGAAGAAGAGAACCTAACATAACCATCAATTGGATTTGAAGTGTCTCAAATCCCTTACAAGTCCCATAACTTTGGAATGTTGGATTAAATTTTGAGAGCTGAGTCAGATTATGCATTGCATGTGGACAAATGATATCAGCTAAGTCAACAAGAACACCATTATCGAGATGACGGGCATCTACATCACTGGTCTGATCAAATTTTACAACTTCAATAAATAGATTACTAAAGTCATAAAATTCCTCTAATTGCAAACCTAAGGATGGATAGATTGGATAAATATCATGAGCAACCTAAATTATGGGATTATCTTGATGCAAGACTAGAATTTGTAAAGAAGGGGATGGATCCTTGATCATTTGATTACTTTCATCTTCTTCATGAATGATCTCAATGTCTTGTGTCGATTTACAATTCATCTCATCAAATTGTAAATTCAAAGAAAATGGCATATTTTCATCACAAGTTAATTCATTGAAAGCAAGAGGACAAAAGGGATAGTGGGCAGAAGAAGATGTTTCCATAAGAGAATATTCTTTAACCAAATCATATTCTAGATTTAAAATTTTCAAATCGAAGCTTTCTTGAGAAATCAAAGAATCGATCGAAGTACCTGGGCATCCACCAACATGTATATTAATGAAATATTTTTATCAGGATGATGGTTGACGAAGGCTTTCTCATGGTTAAGAAATTTGATTTCATGTGATCAATTGTTGAGATGAATAGGTTATAAATCAACCAAGAATGAAGGAACTTCATCTTGACATGCAGGATTTTGAAAGAGAAAAGACATATCAAAACCATCTTCACACTCTTGTCTCCCTAGATACGAAATGTGACCACCTTGTACATGATCACAATTTGGACCAAAAAATTGAAATTCAAAATTATTTAAAGAACTAGATGGTGGAGGATATTGATCAAGTGGATCAAGGTATGAAGGGTCATGACATGAAAATGATAGAGGACGAGAGGTGTCCCTTGAAGAAACACTATTTTACATGGTATCATATTCAAAATTTCAGTTATATTAAATAATCAAGGGATCAATCTTCCACTTAGGCTCTATGGATTTATTAGAACATTCAAAGTTTTATCGTGAAAAGAGATATAATGATAATGTGATGAATGGATTAGAAATCTGATTTTAAAATTCCGCAACCTCAACAATATCACTAGAGACAACCTTGTTAGACAATGAAAAGGGAGGAAGAAAATAGACAAAAGGAACAATAGGTTCCTCCTTTGAAATTGGAGGTGTCTCATGATTAATAAAAGTTGGGAGAGCACTATTAATCAAGGATTCAAGTTCATATTTCTTTAAGGATATTTGAACCAAGTGCTGGAACTTTTCTTTGAAGAAATTCCAATCCACCTCTTCTTTAGGAAACTCATAACACATATGAAGAAATCTATTAGAAAAATCCTTTATTGATTCATCAGAATTCATTCTAACTTGATTAATTCTTTTATAAACATCTCGATAATTAAACCTACTAAAGGCGTAATGAATCTCCTTTAAAAGTTGTTCAAATGAATGAATGGACGCAATTGGTAAGGTATGACACCACAACTTGATTTGACCTTCAAGACTGAGGGTGAATAATTTACAAGCAACATATTCACAATTGATTTCATGAGATTCACAAAACTTGAGAAAATAAGATATATGTTCAGTTATGGATACTTCACCCTTGCCATCAAACTTTAATTGAGACAAGTTCTTAAAATTTTATGTGGGAAGTCATAGTTTAAGATTATATCTATTAGAAAAACATCCTAGGAGTATAATTTGGGAATAAGCCATTCAAGATAAGAGATTAAAAATAGAATCAATGGGTTCAAATTGTCACCTGGCCCTTCTTCTAGTTCCAACTTTTGACGGTGCTAGAAATATGTCAACCAGGGGGGTCTCCCCAGTATGAAGTCCCAATTAGACCTCACACATTTCGGAGTAGGAGCCCCAATAGGAAATATGGTTGGTTTCCATTACTCTTAGGAATATTCCTTAGCTAAAATTATTAACATAACAGATTATACAAACAACCTTTGAAACAATAAAGTTGACACTATGAGGCATACAATTGCAATGTATATAACGTAATTTAACGGTAAGGAAAGAGGGAGTGAGCCTCTAGGAGAAAAGTAATAGTGTCATCCTAAAAGAGACACACAAGAGCATAAGAGGATTGTTAGTTAACCATAAAAGTAGTTCACAAGACAACAACGAATATAAAAGAAAGTAACAAAACACGATCATCAAGATACATACCAAATCCAATGAAATAGTTCATTTTAATTAGTATGTGTTAACATAAAAATACATTGTAAACAATGAAATAATAGTCTCAACATCATTCACTAAATATGCATGGAAAAGTGTTAGCTCTAAGAGCTTCATATATTAAGTGAAAGTCACAAGATATACAATTACAATGATGCCACACTAGCCCCAATAGTGGAACATTAAGGCACCACTTACTCCTCCACAGAAAAATCTCCTCTATTATGCTAAGCTAGAGAAACTAAGGTGAAAAGTTCAAGTTCCAAAACTCCCTTTACTTGAGTTATGAGGGTACATTTACAACAAATGAGGTGACTCTCCACCTCCCATGTGACTCTTGACCTTCCTCATGACTCTTGAGCTTCTATTATGACTTTTCAAATTCTTTTATGACCTTTACATGACTTTAGAACTTTCTAGTGACTCTTCATATTCCATGTGGGACCCTTGGTCTTCCACACATTTAACATTTCCTCATTTTAGAAAATATAATAATTGCATTCCACAAATGATGTGGTAATATACCTTGACACATATGACTTTGTGATGACACTTGGGCAAGCCATGAATTGGAATTGATGACTTAGAACTTAATCATAATGTGTGTGGGTGAATCCTTTCTCCTAGCTACCATCTTTGTAACTTCTTCATGATGAATCTCTTCTTGCTCTTATTCACCCTCCAAAGGGTATGGATCAGTGTTAGAACCTTCGAAGTCAGCATAAGATGCCACCATTTTTTCATGGTCCAATATTTCCTCATTTTTTCATAATGGTTCTTCTGGTGCTTCTTCTCTGCAAGTGCTCTCTTGTAGCCTCTTCTTGATGACATCCCTTGTATCCTCATGATAAGTCTTGCATGTATTTCATATTCATCCTCCCAAAGCTTGAATGATATGTAATCTTCCTTGTGATTTTGGCCTTCTCTCTTTTGGCATGATCTAGTTTCCCTTCATCTTCTTGCTTAATGGTCTCTTTGTCTCTTCTAGCTTCACAAGTGCCTTCCTTCATGATATTCCAGGAATCCTCCTTAAGCATAATCCTGTCATATCAAGACACTAGTAAATGAAAATAGGATTCACACATGAAAAGACAACATTAGTCCAAAGAAATCCTAGTCTATTATGTTTCATGTTGGATGTTGATCGAGCTCGAACAAAGTGCAGGATTAAGGAGGAGGCTCAGGAATTGTGCATTGCGCAAGAGAAAGAGGTAGTTGTGAGGTTCTAGTCACTATGACTATGCAATAAGTGATGGACAGGGATGTTGGGGATGTGTTATATTTTTTCCATAACTATCCCCAGTAGTTAAGCTAGGGGCTCATAGGGGGGGCGGCAGCCCCCCTTTTCGGGGGGTTTGACGGGGTCGGTAGGCCCCCTCTACGGGGTTTGAAGCAACACCCCGAGAAAAAAAATTTTGGTACCTATATTAGGTGGGAGGATTTACTATGGTTTTGTGGATGGATTTCACACATGGTTTTGGGTGCGATGGTTTTCGATCCATGGTATCTTGTATATCCGGTTAAGGGAACTGTAGTTATGTTCTAATCCAGGGTTAATGGATTGGGGTTTATGGATGCTTTGGCATGTATATATATGTATTGTAACATTGAAAGGAATATAATGGAAAATCAATCTAATAGTCCAAGTTTTGGAATCCAGGGGAAATCTCTGTGTATATTTGTTTTATGTGTTATGCTCTCGCAATTGTTTATTTTCTCATTTTTAGAATTCGTATGCAGGTAATTTTTGTATGGTATTAAAACTACATTTGATATCAGAATTGTTTTGGCTTCAAGGGGACACCTTTGCTGCTGAGTGGTTTTTCTCAAACCTGTGGTAGACCCCGTTCAGTGGGAGATCTATAGGATTTATTCTTGTGGTGAAAGAAGATAGCGAGCAATGGAAAGATAGAGATCAATAAATTTAATGGTCAGTGTTTGAGTTGTGGAAACTAAAGATGGAGGATTTGTTGGTGGATAAATATAATTAAATCTTAGTATATCCGGGTACTAAACCAACCGCAATGTCTGATGAAGACTAGAAGAAATTGGATCAGAAGGAAAAAATCACAATACGATTATGTGTCTCAAATTCAGTATTGTTGAATGTTTTATGGGAAGCTACGATGAAGGCTTTAAGGGACAAGTTAGGGAATTTGTATCAATTTAAGTCTCTGGTGAATAAACTATTCCTATGGAAAAAGTTGTATAACCTAAGGATGAGAGATGGAGACTCGGTGATAGAGCATCTGAATGCATTTAATACTGTGGTAAGCGAATTATTATCTCTTAAAATTTCATATGAGGATAAGTGCATCAGTTTATTGTGTTCTCTACCAGATTTGTGGGATATTTTGGTTGTTGCAATAGGTAGTAATGCAACTGCCTTGCAGTTTGATGAAATAGTCTCATCCTTGCTAACAAAGGAGATGAGACGAAAAAATATGGAGAGCTAGAATGGTGATGCCTTGTTTGTACAAGGATGGTCGCAGAACAAAAAACAAAAATAAGTCATCAAATGGGAGATATAAATCTAGAGGGAGATTTAAATCTCTAGGAAAACCTGTAAATGTGTGTTGGAAATGCAAAAATGAAGGGCACTACAAAATGGATTGTAAATATAAAGCTCCTGAGAAAGGAAATGGATCTGATGATGCTCCTTCTGTAGAGGAAAAAACTACCTCAGATGAAGGTGGGGATGTGTACTTGGCTTCTTATTCAAGTACACATGTAGATCATGAGACATGGTTGATTGATTGGGGTGCATCTTTTCACTTCACTCCCCATAGAGAGCGATTTTCTGAGTATGAGAAATATAATGGCGGTGATGTCTTCTTAGGGGATGAAAAGAAGGATAGAATCATTGGTCGCAAAAAAATCAAGTTGAAGATGCAAGGTGGAAGGATTAGAACACTTCCATGTGTTCTTCATATTCCTGTATTAGCCAGAAATATAATTTCTGTAAGCAAGCTAGATGATGCAGGTGTAAAAATAGTGTTCATGAAAGATACCTACAAGATGGTTTGGGGAGCACTGGTATTGATGCGAGGAGTTCAGATTGGAAATCTCTACAAGCTACAAGGTAGCATTGTTATTGATGGGTGCAACAGTTCTGTGGTTCCCGAAAGTGGAGTAGAAAATCTAGTGGTCTCTGGAGAAAAGACCATGCTATGGCATCAAAGGCTTGTACATATTGGAGAGAAGGGCCTTCAAATACTTCATGGTAAAGGTATGGTAGAAGTTATGTTTAATAGCTCTCTAGATTTCGATTTCTGTGAAAATTGTGTATATGGGAAGCAGAATCGGGTGAGTTTCCTCACTGGTGGTAAGAGGACGAAATAGATATTAGACCTTGTGTACAATGATGTGTTTGGACCCGTGTCAGTTCCATCACTGGGTAAGTCTGTGTACTATATATCATTTATAGATGACTTCTCAAGGAATACATGGATATATTTCCTCAAGAAGAAATCTGAAGTCTTTGAAAGGTTTAAATAATTTAAGGCTCTGGTGGAAAACAAGACAGAGAAGAAGATAAGGAGTTGAGGACAGATAACAGTGGAGAGTTTTGCAAGAAGGAATTTGAAGAGTTATGTAAGAAGTCTGGTATAGCACAGAAGAAGACTACTCCATACACACCTTAGAAAAATGGAGTTGCAGAAAGAATGAACAAGATGCTGATGGAAAGGGCAAGAAGCATGCTCAGTGGTGTCAGGTTAGGACAGGAATTCTGGGAAGAGAGGGTGGAGAATACGTGTTACCTAGTCAATAGATCACCTTCATTAGTGTTGGAGGATAAGACTCCACAAGAGGTATGGACTGGTAATAAACCTTCTCTTTCACATATGAGTGAATTTGGATGTGATGCATATGTACATGTTCCAAAGGAGAAAAGAACAAAGTTGGATAGTAAATCTAAAAAGTGCATCTTTATTAGGTATAAGGATGGTTTAAAAGGATATAAGCTTTGGAACCCAGTAACAAGGAAGGTTGTGTATAACTAAGATGTGGTGTTTAGAGAGGTGAAAGATGTTATTAAACATGAAGTCCTACCAAAGGGACCTGAGAAAATAAATTTTGAGCTAAAGGAGGAAGAATCAGACTCTACAGTAGAAGAGGAATCAGAATATGAAGAGCCACAAACTCCAGTTGTGAGAAGATGAGTTCGAGAAAGAAGGAAGCCAGAAAGGTATAGTCCATTTCTGTTCAAAATTTTCTTTATCTATTACTGATGATGATCCCAGAACTATAAATGGAGCAGTAGATTCAGAGGATGGAAAACTTTGGAAAGAGGCCATGGTTGATGAAATGGCATCTTTGCACAAAAATGAGGCTTGGGATCTGGTGGAGTTGTCAGCTGGAAGGAAACCCATTGGCAACAAATGAGTGTTCAAGAAGAAGATGAATGAAGAAGGAGAGGTGGAGAAATACAAAGCTAGGTTGGTATAAAAGGTTATTTCCAGGTGTTGGGAATTGATTTTGGTGATATTTTTTCTATTGTTTCCAAGGTATCTTCTATTAGATTACTTTTATCTATTGTTGATGCTTTTGATTTTCAGGTAGAATAGATGGACGTGAAGATAGAATTTCTTCCCGGGGTTCTGGAAGAAGAGATCTACATGAAGCAACCTGCAGGCTTCGCGGTGAAGAGTAAGAAACAATCGATATGTAAGTTAAAAAATTCTTTGTATGGATTAAAACAAACACTAAGGATGTGGTATCAAAAATTTGATACATTTATATGGGGACTTGGCTTCACCAAAATCAAAGAAGATCACTGTGTGTATTTTAAATTAATTGTTGACCATGTTATTTATCTGTTCTTGTATGTGGATTATATGTTGCTAGTTGGAAATGAAAAAGAAATTATCCAGAATTTGAAGACCAAATTTTCCTCCAAAATCGACATGAAAGATCTTCATTCTGCAAAATATATTTTGGGCATGGAAATTAAATGAGATCGGGAAAGGAGGAAGCTCTGGTTAAGCTAGAGGAAGTGTGTTGAGACAATACTATAGAGGTTTAATATGCAGGATAGTAAACCAGTGAAGGTTCATATTCTTGTAGGTGTAAAGTAATCTGTTGAATAATGTCCCAACACCCAAGAAGAGGAAGAGGACACCTCTCATGTTCCATATGCAAGTGCATTTGGTAGCTTAATGTATTTGATGGTCTATACTACACCAAACATTGAACATACAGTGGGATTATTCATCAGGTTTATGTCAAAACCAAGGAAGGAGCATTGGACTGCAGTGAAGTAGGTTTTCAAGTATTTGCATGGCACTAGTGATTATGGTTTGTGCTACCAAGGAAGACCAGGATTGGACAGAGTTTTGGACATCCATAGCTTTGTTGATGTAGACTAGGTTAGAGATCTGGATTAGAGAAGATCTACAAGTGTGTATGTATTTAACCTATTTGGAGGTGCATTCAGTTAGATGAGTAAGAGGCAATCTATAGTGGCACTCTCAACTACAGAGGCGAAATACATGGCAGCCACTAATGCAATCAAGGAAGCAGTTTGGTTGTAGAGATTGTGTTCAATTATGGATCTATTACAGTGAGCTATAAGGATAGACTATGACAACCAAAGTGCAATTTCCTTGGCAAAGAACCATTCTTATCATTAAAAAACAAAACACATTGATGTTCATTATCACTTTTTGAGGGATATGATAGAAGAAAAAAAGGTGTTTCTGGTAAAGGTGGACACTTTGAAGAATAATGTAGATGCATTGACAAAGTTTGTGACCTCTGAGAAGTTCCATTGGTGTAGAGAAATAATGGGTGTTGCAGGGCTAGATCAATTACTAAGCTCTCTTGTGGCCCCCTGTGGGAAGAAAACAACAAGTGGGAGAATGTTGGGGTTGTGTTATATTCTTTCCATCACTAACCCCAGTAGTTAAGTCATGGGGTTTGAGGGGGGCGGTATTCCCCCTCTACAGGGCCCGAGGCAGTGCCCCAGGATTTTTTTTGGACCCTCTATTAGGTGGACAGAGCTACCTATGGTTTTGTGCATGGATTTCGCACATGGTTTTGGGCATGATGGTTTTCAGACCATGGTATTTTTTAGATCCGGTCAAGGGAACTACAGTTATGTTCTAATCCAGGGTTAATGGATTAGGGTTTATGGATGCTACGGCATGTATATATATGTATTGTAACATTGAAAGGAATATAATGGAAAATCAATCTGGTAGTCCCGGTTTCGGGATCCAGGGTAAAATATTTGTGTATATTTCTTTTATGTTTTATGCTCTTGCCATTGTTTATTTTCTATTATTTAGAATTCGTATCCAGGTAATTTATGTATGGGGTTAAAACCTAAAAGGGAAGAAAAATTGCATAGTTAAGGGAATAAGTTAGGCCAAAGAGAAGGCTTTCTAGCTATGATTATGTAGTGCGTAGTTCTCAAAAGAAAGAAATAGACAATTGTGAAGTGGAGAAACTCAGCCAAATAGTGTGAAATCCTTGCTCACTATTATTGCACAGTACCTGAGGGACTAAAAGACAAAACTGCGCAGTTGAGGGAGATAGTGATGCAGTGAGGCAGCCTTTCTCATTATGATCACGTAATGTGTAGTTCAAGGAAGCTAGGTGATTTCGCAGTTGTATAATTTAGGGAGACAATGAGGCTTGACTATTGGCTAATACTGCGCAGTGCATAGTGGAAGTCTCACTGGGAGAGAGGATTGTGTTGTTTTGAGGGACAAAAGGTAGATACTATGCAATTTAATTATGGAATGCATAGTCCTTAGAGTAAATGACTACGTAGTGCACAATTATAGGAGGTAGGGGTTCTTCACAGTGAGATAAGATTTCACAATGCGCAGTTCCAAGGAGTAGAAAGGTTGGTCAAATATTGAGAAAGTTTCAAAGACAGTGAAAGCTCTAAAAATGGAAGTGTGGAATCAGTGGGATAAGAGAGAAAAAACAATCTCTAAAATGATGATCTCACACCTTGATAACATCAAAACATTCCATAGAACTCAAAATCCATGTGCATACCTTGAATCGAAAACAAAGCAACACTTATTTCTTAGCGTGACCATTGAAACATCACTTTGTGACACTTAGAATAAAAGTTACGACATGAGTGTTGACTATGACCCAAAAGTGTGCTATTTTGCGGAAGAGTGTCTAGCACATATTTGTATAATATATATGATCAATTAATGCAGATGAGTGTGCTAGATCTGCCTCTAGTGATGCGCTAAAGTGTGACACATGCAAGAATGCAATCAGTTAAAAGTGACGCTTGTGATAGTAAGAAAAAGTGAAAATGAAACTTGAAAAACTAAAGAAACTAACACTTGTTAAAGTGAAAGGTAGAAAAAAAAATATTCAGAAAGCGAAACCGACACTTACGAAAGAAAAAGTGCGTGAAAGAAACAATTGAGAAGACTCATTGGAATGATGACAAAATTGCAATTAGGAGTGAGAGTGATTGTCAATCGAGGTTATGCATTGACTGTTGACATGGATTTCATAGTTACTATTCTTATCGATTACACAAACACTATCATCAAGAATTGTGAAATGTCTAGGAGATGTGCAATGCCTACCACTGAGAACTATGCAATCAATATCTCTAAGAACTACACAATATTGTTTCCAAAGACTACACAATCATTACATTTATAGATTTCACAGACACTAATTCCAAGGGTTGTGCAAGAATTATCCTTAAGGAATGTGCAATGCTTGGTATCAAAGACAGACATTGATCAAAGTTTAAGCATGTGTAAGAAAGCAATTTCAATAGTTAGAATCTCAGAAGAAGAGTATCAATAAAGCATGAAGTGGACATCCTACTAGTGATCTCATGATTTGTCAACTCAAGTTGTTCATGTCCACTTCGTGATTTGTCAATATTATTCTTCTGAGATTCTAACTGTTGAAATCGCTTGCTTGCACATGCTTAGCCTTTGATCAATTTCTATCTCTGACACCAAGCATTGCACATTCCTTAAGGATAATTCTTTCACAATCCTTGGAATTAGTGTCTATGCAATCTCTAAAGGTAGTGCTTGCACAGTCTCTGAAAATAGTGATTGTGAAGATCTTAGAGATATTGATTGCATAGTTCTCAGTGGTAGGAATTGAAAGTCAGACCAAGATTGGATTATTCATGAAAGGTTTATTCCCAATATCCCACAATTACCTGGTTATAGACTGGTTCAGTAGAGAAAACTTGTACAAAATTCCATGTGTCATTATTTCAACCTTCATCCCTAAAAATGATATACAAAAAACTATAGTCCATGAAAAATCACTTTTTACAAAATTTAAATCTGATGCTCGGTAAGAAAGTTATGATTATTTTCACTAGGTCACCTGTCTGAGATTGAATTTTTAAGCCTGCAAAAACCCTAACTACTTCATACCATATCTTAGAAAATACATTGAACCAAGATCTCAAATACACAAATTTCACCATGATTTCATCTCCACATGGTCAAAATTTCAACTTCTGAAGCCTCGTAGAAAAATTGTTATACCGAAAATTCCAAGATGACCTATTCGAAGCAGTGAAACCCTACAATCCAAAGCTTTGATACCAAAAGTTATGCAACCAAATCACAAAACAAAAGAAAATATAGATCAATGACCTGAAAATCAACCTCTTTGTTGGCTTAGTGGGTCCTGACCTAGGTTCAGAGTTAGTTGCGCCAAAACAATCCCTACACTACTCACCCTTATGGCATCAATCCGTGGAGCGCACACTGAAGTCTCACCTGAAGCAGTATGGGGAGATGCTAGAACCAAGTTTCCACACCCAGAGATTAGTGTGATGTCATTTTATGCCCTAAATCTGCTTTCGCACAGATCGATAAGCCCTTATGGCTTATTGATATAACTCCTTTTAATAAGCTTTTATACCTCCACGAAGGTCTACGATTGTCTTTCACAAACCCTAAACAGACTAATCAACTACTTACGCACATCAAATATTACTCTTAATCCAGTAATTACTCATATCAACCTAAGTGTTTGATAACTTAAACATACAACAAGATAATCTTCACGTAAACAGTTAACATCAATTGCATTCATATAACAATATAAATCATGTAAAGCCACGCATCAATACATCATTATTTCTTAAACCCATCACAACATAAAGTGCATTCATATAAACAGAAGTAAAGAGATTAACGTGGCTATTTCTGCAAGAATCTTCTTTATTAACATTTAGTTCATCTTACAAATTCAAACTTCCCTGGGGACTCAGCTGCAAGGGTATGCGCACTCAGTTGTGGACTCTATTCTAGGCCTATGCGCATACATCTACATAGCCTTTCTTCCTACTCTTCTCCGCTAAATCTCTAGACTTCTCCCATAGACCAAACTTCATTTCTTGCCTTAGACATCCTGAGACACACCTATTTATACAATCCCATGGTTCGTGGACCATGGATAGATCCTAAAAACACTGACTCAACTTACATAGAGAAGGGTAAAACCCTTTATGATTCTTTAACTAACTACGTGCTCCGCGACCACAACTTGCGAATACTTTACATCTTTATACAACAAAACATGGGCTTTTACCCCAAAATTGACCCTAAGGGACCCCATCCCAAGAGGCCCCCAACACAAAGATTGTGACTTGCCCTCAAGTCACTCGGCTGGCATGAAGATCTTACTACAAAGATCCCCCAGCTCTATCTGTGCAACTGTTACCTCAGTCGTGCTCTGCAAAGTATTTTTCATTGGATAGTTGTGCGTAATTTATAGGCGAATTCAAATTCAAATTCAACTATTCCCCCCAAATCCATCCATAAATGATGAATTGGTGGCAAATTTCCAAAGATTTCACTCTTAAATTTAGCCTTAAATGTCACCCCCTCACTCCTATTAACCGTCTCCTCATTGTCAAATCATGATTAGTGACTGTAATGGTCACTTTCTGGTTGTACTGCATAGTCGCTTCCCCTATAGCGCAACTCACTTCCCGCTTCTTCTGGTACTATGACATCATCCTTTTTCACACAGCCCCCCTGCCGCATAGCTCTACAACCTGTGTAGAAATTTTGAATAATATAACACATATTCACAGAGATTATCCTGATTATACACTATTTGCAGAATGCATACATAATACATAACCTACTCTACGTTGATCATCAATTTGCGGAATTAAAGAAACAATCGCATGTGCACATTGACACATCAATCACACATATCAACACAGTATATCACGGGGAAAGCATATAGCTGAAAACCCCCAACTATCTGTATATTGTATTGATTGAGAACATGTAACAATACATAGTACAATACTCCTCACAAGTACTCAGTACTATCTCCACCTGCTACACACAAACTAGCTCAGATCTGAATCAATCATAGTTTCAAATCTCCTCCGCTGCTTGCATGCCTCCACTGTGCAATCCTGCATGAGAATAGATGAGAATGGCTGATCCAAACTCGTATTTCCCTTGTGTTTCACTACGCAATCCTCATTGGCAATCTCAATCCACTAATCATGCAAATCTCATGCACAACTATAGTCACAATTGATAGTTGTCTTGCCCTTTCACTCACCTCTAACACTTGTCTCCACTAAACTATCCATGCACTGAGTTAACTGATGTATTCTTTAGTTGCTTTATGAGTTAATAATTAGTGGATTAATTAATAATTAATGCACACCACTCATCACTAGTGTATTTGTTAGTTAGACTAAATACAACTAGTTCAACTAAGTCAAACTGAACACAGCTCCATCAACTCCTCATTCAACTCCACCAAACTCAATCACTTGAGTTCTAACTGAAGTCCTTCATGCAATAGCTCAACTAACCCATAATAAAAGTGTATTTCCTTCTGGCAGTTGCATGTGCCACATCCGTAGCTTGAACTGAAGTGCTGCAAGAGGATAAGATAATGTTTATAGTCCAAATATTATTAAGAGCTAATAATATTCGACTGTTCTATTTTTAGACTCGCAGTCTAAAAATAGGCTCCGCCCATATGTCTAAAAATAGAGGTATATCTATTTTTACCAACATGACCAATCATCCATAAATAGCATCATCCTGCAACTCATAGACCATGATCCATATGTCTAAAAATAGACATAGTCTAAAAAAAGACTTTGCGCCAAAAATAGCCTGCGGAACCACTTAGTGAAGGTGACTTCTTTTCACTAAGCTCCATCATCTTCTTGCATTTTCAACACTCCCTCTCAACAAGATATGGATTATCTGCAACGCCTATCCTGCCTCTGTCGTATTCGAATTTTCTCCTGGTGAGTGCCTTCGTCAAGATATCAGCATCCTGATCCTCCATGGGAATATATGAAAGTAACATGATTCTCTGCTGCAGACAATCTCTAATATGATGGTACCTGATGTCGATGTTTCTGTCCGTTGGGCTCCCTGCCCAATCTGCATCCATGAAGCCACATAGCTTCACCTCATCCTCCTGTCTGTACCACAATCCATATCTCGATGTGCCTCTAAGATAACACAATACATGCTTTCCTGCCTTCCAGAAGAGCTTGGTTGGCTTAACCATAACTTGTGAAAGCTGGTTAATAGCATAGCATATATCGAGTCGTGTATTGACTAGATACATAAGCGACCCCACCAACTGTCGATAAAAAGTGGCATCCACTACCTCTGCTGAAGTAGCATCCTCCTCCTCAATGACTCTGTTGAGGAATGCAGTCCTCACATCCATCTGATGGATGTGCCACCCCATCTGTGCTGAGAGAGCAAGAATCGTCTGTATGGAAGAATACCTTGCAACAGGTGCAAAGTTCTCCTCATAATTGATCCCCTCTATCTATGAGAAGCCTCAGGCAACAAACCTTGCCTTGTACTTCTCCACACTCCCGTCAGCTGCCTGCTTCACTTTGTAGATCCATCTCGAACCCACCACTTATTTCCCTTCCGGTCTTAGGACAATCTCCCATGCACTGTTTCTGACAATCGAATCATACTCTTCCACCATGGCATCTACCCATGTGAGATCCTCCACAGCTTCCTCGAAAGAGGATGGCTCAATCACGACACATTTTCTCACAAGAGCCATGTATCCAGTGTACCGATCAGGTGTCTGTCTCTGTCTGCGCTGTGTTGTAGGTGGTCCTACAACCTTCTCAGCATCTTGAGCCAGTCGCTCAGCTTTTGTAGTGCGCTTTCGCCCTCTGATAGTTGTCACTGCATGAGTGGTCTCTTCCACTCCATGAACTTCATCTTGTGTCTGATCCACATCCTGAAGCTTATCCTTAGGAACTAATAGCTCCTCATCTGCATGCAAGTGTAGCTCCCTCTTAAGTGAACACTTCATGGCTTTCTCCTCCTAAAATTTGATATCCCGTCACACAACAGCCTTGTGACTATCTGGAAAATGCACATGATAGTTGTGGGGCTTATCAATGTACCCCACAAATATCCCAACCTCTGCGGTCGGCTCGAGCTTCTTCCTGGCATCCTTCGTGACATGCACATAAACAGGAGAACCAAAAATCCTCAAATGGGAAATATCAGGCCTCTTACCAGAATAAGCCTCCTCAGGTGTACTCATGCCAAGTATCTTGTGAGGACAACGGTTCTACACATATACTGTAGTATTGCATGCCTCTGCCCACAAGTGAAGGGGTAGGCCCTGATCATGCAACATCGCCCGTGTAGCACCCACGATCATTTTGTTCTTCCGCCCAGCAACCCCATTCTGCTGTGCATTATGGGGAGCTATGAGCTCTCTTCGAATCCCTTCTGCGCTGCAGAAGTCCTTGAACTTGCCAGAGATGAATTCACCACCATTGTCACTCCTAAGAGCCTTCACATTCTTCCCCGATTCCTTCTCAACCAATGCTTTGAACTCACATAACTTTGAGTACGTCTCGCTCTTCTTCTGCATGAAGAAGATCCAGCACTTCCGAGAGAAATCATCAACAAAGATCACATAGTACTTGTGCTTTGTTGTCGAAGCTACTGAGAAAGGTCCACACACATCTGTGTGAATTCTCTCAAGGATCATCGT
>APFE031460282.1:0-27701 GCA_000404065.3 Pinus taeda | reverse complement strand
ATAAAACACAAAGGAAAATGAAATAGGGAGAAGAAGGGAACAACACCTGAGTGTACTTCTCATTTTTCACACTCCTAGAACTCCTCTCTATCCATGCCATCATCCTCAAAGTCTCAGCAGAAGAAATGATTAAAAATTCCGAGCGAGAAACAACTACAGGACAACCTATAGGAAATCGTATAGCAGCCTATTCCACAGAATAAAATCATGAGTAGCAGCAAGCTTCCAACATGAATATCCAAGGGCAAGAGAAGCTCCAGAGCATCAAAGGAACCATCATCTTCAACACCAGGTACCTACATATGAAGGGAATCATCAAAAGGCAATAAAAAGAAAGAGGAAGGAATAATAACATGCGGCCAACACAACAAGCACCTCATATCTTCAAAAAACTGCAACAAGGTATTATCACCAATTGTAAGTATCTCACTTCACTCTCTCATTTACATAATGTAGTTAAAATATGTAAAGGTTGTAAGCGAGTTGGTTTATAAGTGAAAGGTAGCCAAGTAACTTGGCCACCTTCGTTTAGTCGACAAAGACAAAACAGTTGGTCCTCCCACATGTGGTAGTAGTCAAGTCAAAACAAAGAGGAGGACGAAAGAAATTAAGGTTATGAATGCCCGAAGTGGGAGTTGATTATGAGAAGACTGGAATGAAGAGGTGGTAGTGGGGACCAACGGTCCAAAAATAGAAAAACATGTACCTCAGCTGCCAGCACAACACCTCACTCAACTTGACCATAAGAGGAAATAATCGTTGATCCCCATGCACCTATGCATTCATCTCCACAAGGCTCACTCTAGAAAAATTTCTCTCATACCCAAGCAACCTACAGAAGAGAAAAATTCCATCTTTCTCCTGCACAGGACTTCCTACAAGATCACATAGGACTTCCCACAAGATTACATAGGAATCCTATAGGATACAGTCAAACAGTCTACAGGATTATCTGAGAGCAGTTTCAGAAGGGAAAACACAGGGGTTGGCTACAACACACAGCATGAGGAGGTAGGCTATGCATTTCCTTCCATTTTTCCAAGGGAATAGAACAAAAAAATCCCCTAGTTTGAGTGAATTTGATATTTGTGTAAGGGAATTTCCTCCTCAAGTATTTCAGTCACATTTCCTCATGCATTAAAATTTGTATCAACCATGTCTGCTCCTCCAAATTCACTAGAAAAAATGACAGGGGGTTTAATAGAAGGGAGCCCATTAACACTGTGAGGATTCACCAACACCCTCATGTGTTAGAAATCTTCACGAGGCATAATTAGATGGGCATTTTGAGAAATTTAGGGGGTATGATGATGAGGTGGCCTGATATTTTTCTCCCTCCCTCATTCCACTAACTAGAACCCATGCCACTATTGTGGTGAGAGGCCTCTCCATAGAGCTCACCCCTGAACTCATAAGCAGAATTACCACACTTCCCCTAGGAGTGCCTTGGAGAAAGGAAGACAAGGGAGATAACCAGACTGCCAAGAAAAAATTATTTTTAAAGGTAGAGGAGCCCATTGAGGAAAAGAATCGAGTAAGTAGAACAAGCCTACCACACCCCTGGAATGAGGTAAGCTATCACCTTATAAAATACATATCATGTGAAGGTAGTGGCTTATGGCTCACTTTAGGCTCCTTGAAGAATTGAGATTTGGAGTAGAAACGTCTCCTCACCACAGGCTCAACATACCATACTTCCTTCTGCAATCACTGATAGACACAAGCATAAAGGTGTAGGAAGGAAACCACCAATAGTTAGACCACCACGGGTTAATTAGAATCATCATAGAAGATTCCCTCCAAAACCTCAGAAGACCTATCCAATAGGAAGTTTTCAGAGACATGCCGACAAACAAGGATATCAAAGCCCTCACATATGATATTAGCCCTATTGTCCGTGAAAAGGATGAAGAAGAGACAAAAACAGATGGAGAAGAAGCAAAGAGGAACGAAGAGGAGATAGATGAGGATGAAGAGGAAGAGGAAGAGAAATAAGAGGATGAAGAAACAAACGAAGATGTCAAGGAGGAAACTGATAAACAAGATGAGGATATAGAGGGAGAAGAAGAGGGGAAAGGAATAGGTAAAAAGGGAAATTGAAAAGAGGAGGTAGAATACGAGGAGTCACCTAGGGAGTCTCCAAAACCCACTGAGAGAGAGGTAGTAGCTGCCCTCACTGCCCTTAGCACCACTATCAAACAAAAATTCAAAAGGTAGAGGAAAACCCCTTATACTTCATAACAAGGAAAAGCACAAGGATAATGCAAGGAAAACCCCAAACTCCAACCACGGTTCCCATTGTTATTGAGGACTCACCTAAACGGCAAGAGAAGATGGCTCCTCCTATAAAAAATCAAGAAGAAGGACCCTTAGCACAAACCTCCCCTAAGTCTCCTATCACCTATGTGAGAAGGCCTCTAACCAATTCTACCTCATCCAAAGGAAAAGGCATCCTATAGGATACACAGCAGGACCTACAAGAAGAAAAGGAACTCCTACAAAGAACTCTACTAAACCTACAGGAAACTCGAAATTTGGATGAGGAAATAAGTAAGCAACCAGAAACAAAGAGAGGACCAAGAGCTAAGGGAACCTAGTCCTCAACCTAACCTTGACTCCTACTACAGATTTATTGAGGGGGGTAAGGTCATTCCACAAAAATTTGCCATTCCATTATTCTTTGAGCTTGAGATAGAAAGATACAGAACTCATAGATGGATGCAGATTGCCAAGTCTAAGGGAGTGGAGGACATTGGTCACATGGAGGGGAAGATCAAAGAGATGGGAAGGGAACTAAGTAGCTTGAGGGATAGAGAGGCCATAATGAAAAACTAGTTGGAGGTGGAAAATGCATGGTTGAAAGGAGAGCTGCAAGAAAGAGAGAATCAATTGGCATCAATGGCAAGTCTATCTTTGGAAGCAATCTAGTGCAGGATGCCAACTAAGTCCTATGCACTATACCTTAAGGAACAGTGCCTGTAGTTCCAAATCAAGACCATAGCACAAAGAGGCGCCACGCCATTCTAGGATTATAGACAATTCAATGATCTCTGTGATCAAAGTATATTAGAGGATAGGGCTAAGATGTCTGAGTTCTAGTTGCATAACATGGTATTGACAAGTATGAATGTATGGGACCCTAATGCAAAGCTATGGGATTTACAGTTGATGGCTTTGGCATCGTGGATGAACCATGAGGAACCAAGGGATACAAAAATGAAGATGATATTGGCAAGGGAACAAAAATAGCCTCTTATGATCAAAGCTAAGCAATCCAATGCAATGGTTGTCATTAGCACACATAATTTAACTGCAAATGATCCTCAACTTGCACCCAGTTATCTTACTGCCCAAGAGAAATCCATTACACATTTTGAGGACATGTTCAGATTGTTAGGGGATGACAACATGCAAGCTTGTTGAAGGAGATGGAATACTTTGCCATATAGTTTGAAAATAAGAGAGTACCACTCTCCTCAAAGGATGAGAGAAGCACTGAATAGGACACCCATGTACAAGAAATCCATCCAAAGGCTCAAAGTCAATTGGATTGGCTTGAGACACAGTCCACCACTACTCTTGGGGATGTTAGAAGGAAGGAAGGAAAAAGAAGAAAGAAAACAATGGGAGAAGGTAGAAAAGAAGGCAGGATTCTATGCACAAGAAGAGGAAACCACAGTAGAAGCATGGGATGTCAGGGAGGCGACTAGAGCTATGAAATACATGGATATTGATTGAGTTGCTCAGAGGATGAGCAACACTTTTAATAAGGGGGTGATGATGAGCCTCATCATTGGGTAATTATATGGGCCTTAATTCACCTCCTATCTAGTCAAATCAACTATTATCACAATTTATTACATGTTTCGATTATATTTTGTTTAAGATCAGTTAAACTGAGATATTATGCCTAGTGGAATAATATGCATTGAATGCAGGTGTGGAAGAGAAAATCAAGAAATTTTGGCAAGACTAAGGTTTGAAACTTGAATGGGATGAGGGAAAGAGATTGTAGGATGTAAATCCTCCTCATTTACTCCACCATTCGAATATTCCTCCATTAATCACACCAGCTCGAAGTGCAATCAACCAAGTCATGAAGATCAAAAGGCAACCGACCAAGTGATAAATAAAGAGTTACTTCATCTAGAGTTTGGGAGTCAATCCTTCCTATATTTAAGGAAGTCATTGGGGAATTCATTTTTGTAAGTAGAGAGGCCTAGAGCCTCATTAGGATTCAAATTTTTGTTGTAAAAACACTAGTTATTTTCGAGCTCCAAACTTGTGGAAGACATTAATGTAAGTTTCTGTTTTGATAATGAAAATGAGATTTTTCTTGATCCAACACTGAGTTAACTCAGAGGGCTAAAGCTCTTGGGTTAGGGCCCAACCCTAGCAGTAAAGGCTCCTCTTCTTGTATCTGTATGCTTGGCTTAGATTCATAAGATTCATGGTTAAATTGTCTTTAGAAGTATTTCGTTGCAAGTAATGTAGATTTGATTAGTTGTTTATTAGTTTTCTTCCATTTCTTTCTTTACTCTAGTAGCAGGTTAGAAGGGATAAAAGGAGCACCACAAACCTATCAATAGGTGTCTTGGCCTCACCTCTTCCCTCAGGTATCATGATTTGAGGAAGAGAACCTTATGCAGCCCTAGAAAGATAGATTTCCATTTTCTCATAAGATTTAGAGTTTACTGTACTTGAACAAGCATTTGATCAGTTTTGCAAATGTAATATTTAATTACCATCTCTTCCATCTTCAGTCTTACAGTATATATTATCCATGATTCCATTTTATTCAGCAATTTTCCTCATGCATGAAGCAGACAGCTAGTTCATTAAATTTTTCTTTTCTAGCTTGTTAGAATTCATCTTGTTTACATGACCTTTTGGAAATTATCAATGTTTGATGTGGAGTAGGTGCTTTATAAATATAAAGAGATATCAGGCAACCACCTTCCAACTTCATCCATGCATAATCATTCCTTTCTTTCACCAAGATCTTCACCAATCTCAGCATTTTACATAGAAATTCCTCCAAGCATGTTGAGCAAATCCAACCATATCCTAACCTTGGTTTTGAGTTTTGAGTGATTGTAGGCATTTTCTCACTCCATTCCACCCATACACCACCTTCCCTAAGCCCTCTATCACCTCTAGCAACCATCATTTTTCTCTCGGTTGTATCTTGTAGAAATACAGGGAATCCTGTAGGTTTCTGGTACATCCTGTAGGTTTTCTTGTAGTGGACTATTTTGAGGCCGAATTGAGGTAAAACCTCTAGGGAGCCACACCAGGTCTCCCAAACATTCCAACCATCTCCTAAACCTCCCAACCATCCACCAGCATCACTAAGCCACTAGCCACATGACCAAAAGAGATTAGGGTTTACACTTGATTTTCCATAAAAATAACAAAACGGGTTTACTTCAATCCTTTACATGCATAGCACTAATGTTTGATGTTTTGAAATTCCATGCTTAGGATAGTAGAATTTCATGCATGTTAGCTTGACATTATTGTAAAGCACGATTTCTTAGCAGTTAGTTAGGAAATGGTGTGTTTTAGCATTGAGTTTTCGTCTCTTTCATTATTACAGCAGCTAAGCTTTCTCATAGAGTAGATTCCTCTTTCTTTAATTAGTTATCAAGCTTCCTCTGAATCCATAGAAGTCTGCCTTGAAACCGGTAGTGGTCCCTCACCAATTGAACAATGACAAAAGTCAGAACCATCACTTTTACTTGTGTATACATCACTATCACCTCCAAGTTTGTACGAACCCCAGGTTGATAAAGTAAAGTTGGTAGCTCAAGGAGTTGCAACATTCTTGCTACAATACTGGTGCTCATCACCCTCTCGCAGCTCCTCCATGAGCTTCATCGAGGATACTGTTTCGTTCAAAATTAGGCACATATCGTCGTAGTATTTCATCCGATCCCATTTTATACATATGCCTAATAATCACACAGAAATATTTCGCGCACACCACCAATTATTTCTTCTGCTGACTGATGTATCCTTTGGGAACCGTTCCTGTGGTTAAGAAATGGATAATAACTGTGAAGTGATTATTTGCTACACATACCACGAAGAGCTATGTGTTAGGCAATCCTTCCTCCAAATTGGTAGGTTCTTCTTTTGTTTCAATGCGTGACAAATGGTCTGGTCTCGCATTCAACCTTCCTAGCTTCACAATTACTTCAAAATCATATTCTTGAAACAATAGCAACCATCTTCATATTTCCCCCCCAACATAGGCTTATTAAATAGATATTTTAATGCAGAATGGTTTGTGTACATCTTGAAATGTCTACCTAACAGGTAATGTCTGAACTTTTGGAGCATGTACACCATAGCCAAGCCTTCATGCTCTATCATCGAATAATTATTTTTAGCCTTGGACAACTTCTTGCTCGCAAATACTTTAGGATGATCCAGTTCTCCATCGCCAGCTTGTGTCAGCACTGCCCCCAATGCAATACACAAGGCATCCACATGCACATGGAATTCCTTCTTCCAATCTAGGAAGACTAGGATCAGCGCGCTGACCATTTTCACCTTCAGTACATCCAAGCTGCACTAACATTCTTCATCCCAGCAGAATGTATTGTCCTTCTTCAATAGCTTTTCCATATGCGCGGTAATCTGACCATAACTTTTGATGAACTTCCTATAGTACCTAGTGTGGCCAGTGTTGCACGCAGTTGTTTAACACTTCTTGATTCCCCCAAATTAATTATTACCGCAATATTAGAAAGGTCCACCATAAGTCCTTTCCTGCATACCACATGACCCAACAATATTCTGAAAGGGAAGCAGAATAAGCATTTCTTTAGTTTTAGCACAATCTGATACCTTTGGCGTGTATCCAACATTAAGCACAAACTAGCTACATGGCACTTTACTAGCCCAAACACTGTTTAATGATCAAAATATACCTCCAAGAACTTGTGAATGAATTATTTGAACGCCGCGATGAATACATGTGAGAAGATCATTGGCACATTCTTAAGTCCAAAAGGCATCACTGTATACTAGAAACATCCCCACTCTATCATGAAGGTGGTCTTACTCATGTCTTCTGATGCAATATTTATCTGATGGTATCTAAAGAACCCATCAATGAATGAGTAGGCCTCCTACCATCCAACATTATCCAGTACCTCATCTGTGAAAGGCGTTGGAAAAGGATCATGAATGAAAGCGTTGTTAAGCTTCCTGAGATCTACGCAAATCCTTATTTCATCCTTCTACTTCTTTTCTTGAACAACCATTGGACTCACCCAATCAGATTCCTCTGCTGGTTCAATAATACCCATTTGAAGAATCTTGTCCAACTCCAAGCCGACCTTTTCCTTGTATTGAGGATTAAGGTGATATGGCCTTTTCTTAACGGGCTTCATGTCTGGTTCCAAAGTTATTTTCATCACTCACAAGTCGCCTATGATGCCTTTTAAGTCCAAAAATTTGGTAGGAAATAAGTCTCGATATTAGCAGAGCAAATCAATGACTTTATATACTGTAGAATCATCCCAGTAATCTCCAACCTTTGCAAACTTCGGCTCCACCTCTATGCCAATGTTCACTTGTCTAGTCTTCAATGGTGTGGTGATGTCTAGATTCTCTATCTGCGGTCCCTCAACTTCATGGTGTCCTTTGGTCTCTAGGATGTTAATATTCTTTGGATCCTCATCATCTTCTTCAGTAGTCACATTATTGCATTCCAATGCATGGCGCAGCTTGGTCCTCCAATTTGGTTGAATCAATTCTAAAGGATCCTGCAGTATTCTGAACATTGTTGCCTTAACCTCCTACAACGCTTCGTCAATGCTTTCGAACCCATCCTCAAAGCTGAAGGTCATCAAATATCCTTCTCTTAATATGTCCCACTCCATAGTACCGTGGTAGAGCTCTGTTTCTAGGTACCAATTCATAGGAATGATGTCCGAAGTGTGACAGAAAATATGCACCCATTGTGGCTTTGGCTCCATTACATAGACCTTAGTCCATTTTGCTAAATGATTGCATAGATCATTTCTCCCATCATATTTTTTAGTGAGCCTAACTTTCGAGTGACCAAACCGTAATCTCATCATTCTTATGTACTCATGCCATTCATCAAAATTGTCTTTATGTGTACCCCACCACCATGCAGGCATAGTGTACAACGCCAAATCTAGCACTTGGAAGCAGTGCTTCTCCAGTACTTCCCTTTCAAATAAGTCTAAAGATTTATCTACATTAGTCAAACCATCCTAATAAGGAAAACTTCTTACCTCAAATGATACACAGTGCAATGATTTAGTCATCATATTACAACACAGCATAGATACTTCGTGCAACCTATTCCACCAGTGCTCCAATTCTTCATCTAAATCTGATGTACAGGAGCTTTCGTGGTCCCATGCGATTTGTCCATCAGCGGTTGGATTAACCCAATCTTGGTCTCACACTGTTATCTTATAGATCTGATCCAGATCATCATCACTTTCCTCATAGTCGCGGATCGGTTCAGTATAGCGCGGTCCTTCTGCAGGGTCCAATGGTACTACTTTGCAGAGCAATTTCCTTTCAAATGACATCGTCTGGTTCTTCAAATTGATTACCCCGTTCATGTCGATAGCCCAGTCAATTCCTAGGAGAGCAAGGTATGGATTGTTGTCATCAAAAATCTCTATCACTTCAAAATCAACCAATGCGCTTGCACCCTCTATATCTACAATCACTCCATGCAATCTCCCCATGGGGATAATCTTTTATTGATTTTCCATCCCCAATTGAATTGGAGACCATTTCAACATAGGTCTTCACATTCTTTCCCATGTTTGTTTAGGAAAAACGTTCGCATTTGAACCTAGATCCAAAAAAACTTGATCCATCTCATAGTCTCCTATTTGCACGGTAAGCCTCATCTCACACCCTGTTCTTGTCTTTTGTTTGCTTATCTTTCTGACTGTGTGGTGTCCTTCAAGAGCACCTTCCTTACCGGCACACTTATTTATCAGTTCTTGTAGCCATTTCATGGCCATGTTGTCACACAACAACTTCATACAAGTCTCCAAGAAATTGGTAAGCATGGAGGGGTCAACTTCTTTAGATACCTTGTCCTGACTTCCTGAGGTAGAGGCCTCAGCAAAGCTTTTCTTTACTTCCATGAACGTTTCCTTTTCACGCCCAGATCAAATCCAACCTCCTTTTATGGAGCCTTGCGAACCCACTCACTCTCTTCAGGTTGCTTTCCTTTATCATCACCAGTCATCATTCCACTTCACAGCACAATATTCACATTGGGATCCTCCTCGCGAGGCTCGGCCCTCATCATTTGTAGATTTTGGGTACATTTCGTAGGTTGCATCTTCTTTTCCTGCATCTTAGCTATCAGTATAGGGAATTCTTTTATCGCGTGGTCAAACTGAGTACATTATCGACATGATGGGCGTCTGGCTCATACACTCCCATGCATAGTGTCCTGACACTCTGTAATTATATAAAATACCTTGCCCTTGAGCTCTACTAGGTCCTCCTCCTCCTCGGCCTCATCTATGCCCCTGATATCCTTTTCGCGCTCCCTTAGTGCCTTGATCTAGAGGATGATTTTTTTTTGCACTTGATACGTGGGAATTCTTTACATTCTCAATTCATAGCTATAGAAGTTATGCTTATCGTTGCCCACCGATTTATAGAAATTGCAGAATAACTGTTGCTGTGTATGTACAAATTTTTGCAGCAAGTGACAATTGTCCATTAAATGTTTTCTAGCTACCTAGAAGATAGTGCACCATAGCACAAGCCCTATACTTCGTCTCATGGCAACCTCCTATCTCAGGGGTATTGGCCCTCCCCCTGTAATATAATTCACGAAAACAAGGCAGTGATCTTTATCATGCCCCTAGATTTTACATTTTAGGCACCAAACTTCTTCGCGCACCTCCGACCGAGCTGCTTTTTCCTTCTTCAATCTCTGCAACTCCAAGCAGAGGTTTTGCAACTTCGTATGGATCTACTAAACTCCCAAAGTAGTGTCCTGAATAGGAATTTCATGCAATCACACTGCAATTTCCAGTGCTTCCATCTAGGCCCCTATCTTTTGTTGCGATAAAGCAACCCTTAGGTGGGGCAGAATCAAGGCTACTGATGAGCCCCAAAATGGGTAATTATATGGGCTCATTCAGCCTCCTAATTCGACTTAATCCACCATTCTCATTATTTTATTGCATGTTTTTTATTATATTTATGCTAATAGAGTGAATTGGGCCAGTCATTATGCCAAAAAGTCTATTGTGTGCTTTATGCAAATTTTTGGTCAATTTTGAGACAAAATCAAAGGTTTAATGAGCACTTGGCAGCAAAATTCATGGAAGAACAAGGGAGAGGAATTTTAGGAAAGTGTCCACTTCATTTATGATCCCTTATCTCAAATTGTCCATCAAAAATTCAAAGCACAAAGCCAAAGGGCAGCCAACCAAGTCAAGTAGGACTATTGTTATCTTCAGTTCCAGGAAGCCAAGTTCCTTGATTTTAGGAGGACTGTTGGAGGTTCCCATTTATATAAATAAGAAGGCTTAGGGCCTTAGTTTTGTTAGTTAGATTTTAGTCAGTAGGTTAGTCATTTTGTTAGTCTATTTTTGCACTTTAGTGCAGCTCTGCATCTACACATTTTCGAGCTTCTTCTTGTAGATAGTTTATGGGATGTAACTATTATTTTTTTGATCAATGAAGATGAATCCAACCTTAAACCAGCTCTGATCTTTCATAGGAGGTTTTAGCTCTTGGGGTTGGGCCCAACCCAAGTGCCAGTACCTCCTTTGTGTACTTTTATGTGTCTTTGCTGCATTCATAGAATAATTTTTGTTATTTAGGTTAAAATCTTACTTTGTTACTTAGGTTGCTCTTGATGATTAAGATAGTTGTTCATGCTTCAGGTTGATTTGATAGCTTGGTAACAGAAAGATCCGCAAAAGGCCATCAAGCAGTCCTTGATCTCATTTCTCCCTCCTTGGGACCATGAAATGAGACCAAGGCATACTTGCTGCCATAAAAAACACTGTTTTTGCCTTCCAATGCAATTGCTAGTGTTAGATTTTAACTTGGAAAAGTTGATATCAGTTGTGTTTTCATGTTTAGATCTGTTCTTGCTCAGTTTCCATAGCTCTCTTGCATGATTTTCTGTCTATAAACTTCTATTCATCATATTTCTGGTTTTTAAGGTTAGATTAGGTCAAAATAGGTAGATCTCTGTTTTTTTCAGTCTTTTTTGATCAGTTTTGAAAAATAGTGTGCAGAGCACCTGCAATACATTCCTACCTACCCTTCCTCCATCATACAACCTATTCCAGCCCCTAATTCAACATTTCTTCCCTTCATTTGCCACACTTTCCCAACTTGCCCTAATTTCTACATTTTTGTGCAACATTGCTCTCTCCATCCTTGAACAAATCCAACCATATTCATCACTCCTCAGCTTCATTTACTAGGTCCTAGACCCCTTCACATCCTTATCCATCCTTCATTTCCACTTTCCCACCATTTTTCCACCATCAACCCTCTAAAACCCACTTTCAACCTGTTCCTGTAGAACCCCTGCAGACTTCATGTAGAAGTTCACGCGAACAGTTTTTCGAGATCTTATCACTATGGAATTCTCTAGAAGGGTGCTAGGGACCTCTTATGTCCTCTTCTCCCCTTCCCAACCTCCTGCAAGCACCCACTCCATTTCCTTTTTCCAATAAACCTCTGCACACTCAAAAGCAGTTAAAGCACATGCATAATAATTTTGCAAAATTACTCAAAAATACAAAAAGATGATTTTTCCATATTTTCCTTCAGAAGTAGCTTCACCACATGCATCTTACCTTTTCAAGAGTCAATGGCATCCATTCCAACAACTTTCATCTCTTTTCTTGCACAAGTAGGGTTAGTTGGTAAAACTAGGGTTTGCATTTCCTTTCAGCTTTCATCTTCTTTCTGCAAGTAGACTAGCCTCTCTTGAGTTAGCTTTCATCCATCACAGTTAAAAGATTCTTCTAAGAACTCATAGAAGTTGGCTTAAGCTCCTAGCGAACTTGTGCCAGCTAATCAAGTGACAGCTTGCAATAAGAGCTAGTACTTGTGCATATAGCATCGTCGCTTCCAAGTTTGTTACGAACTACCGGGTTGATGAAAGTAAAGTAGGGAGTCCCAGGAGTTGCAAAATTATTGTTGCAATACTGGAGCTCACCATCTTTTTGGCACCGTTGCCGGGGAAGCGTCAGAGTATTTGTGATTTCTTTTTTTCTTCTATTTTCTACTGCAACCTTCTGCTCAGTAGTTTATTTCAGCAAGATTAGAGTAGTTGATTCATGTCCATTCTGCAATTTCATTTCCGCAAAAGTAGATTAGACATTTCTTGCTTTCATTTCATTTCAGCAAGCATAGATTATATATTTTCCTCTTTCATAGCTTAGCATTTCAATTCCGTAATTTCAATTCTGCAAGCGTAGATTAGCATTTCAATTCTGCAAATGTAGCTTAGCATTTCATTCCTACAACATATTTCATTCCTACAACATAGATTAGTCATTTCCTGCTTTCATTTCAATTCTGCAATTTTCATTTCAGCAAGATAGATTTTAGTTAGTTGCAGTTCAATCTATTTTAGTTTTTCAGGTACAAGTAGAAAAAAAACAAAAATCAACCAAAAAGATTTCATTTCATGCCTTGTAGGAGTAGAGATAAGTCAAAAAAATGTTTGCACAACACCCCCACTACTTCACACAGCCAACCTTCTCTCTTCTTCGATGGTTGTGATTAAGAAGAACCCCTAGGTGGACAGCAAGACATATTTGAAGAACCTCTGGGGGAGAAGAAGAAGAAAAAATTCCTCTGGAGCAAATGGCTGAAAACAAAAATGTTGGGAGAAGTACCTTTTCTTCCAACTCATCCACTGAAGGTGAAATTGGAAACATGTGGGAATATTTCAAGAGCGAGATCAAATAGACTATTACCATGCAAATAGATACCTTATGGATCCAAAGGAAGCAAGAGGAGGCCGAGAGGGCTTTGGCCATCTTTTGTCCTAGGTGCACTAAAAAGCATCCTAGGAACGAATGTCCATTGCACTCTATAGAAGTGTGTTTTGTCTGTGAAAAAGACCATCCTACGAACCAGTGCTTCTTTGCCTATAATTAAAGTTGCATATTAGAGGGCCAAAGGAGCCACTAAACCACACTATTATATGAACCAAAGGAGGCCACATGGACCCATACCTTACTAGCAGAGAATGCAAGGGACATCCTAGACCTATTACAACTCTTATCAAGCCACTTCCATGCCTTCTTGGGGTCCCCTACTCATCCTTCCTAGTCCACACCTCCTCCTTGGTCCTTCACATCTCCATATTATGCCCAACCAACTGCTCATCCATTTCACCACTATGCTTAGCCATAGCCTCAGTGGAATGCACCTCATCAGGGGTGGAGGCCCCAGTACAACACTCCTCCTGCTCCACCAAGGCAGCCCCAAATGCCTGCTCAACCGAACCTGAACCCAAATAACAGGCAGGCTCAACAAGTATATAGTGGGAAACCACCTGCCCAACCACAACCCCATCCACATCCATCTCAAATATACACCCCCACTCAACTGCCCAGACCACCATTTCCAAACCTGCACATTGGAGTAGCTCAACCCAATTACAATGCTGAGGCACAACATTTCCAAGCAAATCCTTTTGAGCTCAATGATATTCACCATAGCCCAGGAAGAGTATTGCAAGAAAGAGATTATATTGATATCATTGAAGGACCACATCCAACAGAAGAAGATGCAAAAGAGAAGAGCAAAGAACCATGGACTACACTTGATAAAGAGAAGACAACAAAATTAGAGATCGAGAGAGCTCCCTCATGGTTACCATCAAATCTTCCATGTATTCAAGAGAAAAATCAGTAAAAAGAGGAAGATGAGAAGGTCATGGTAGAAGGTGACATGAAGAATGATCCAGATCAACAAAAGGACCAAGGATATCAGAGCTATATTGAGATATGGTTCCAGACGGTCACTAAGTTGCAACAGTACTCTCTTCCTCAACTATGCTTGATCCCTTCAAAGTCAAATCATTTGGTCTCTGAAATCCGGATACCTGTCAAAGCATGCATTTCAAGCCTCCACATTATTTTGTCTCTAATCTCGATATGCACATGGCTCCATTAGAAGTATTCTTATACTTGAAAATGGTTTTGTTTTTCAAGTAGGGTAGGGTATGAAAAGAAAAAAAAGAAAAAAAATGAAAATAAGAGGAAAATAAAAATTTAAGGTGAAAACCTCCTCAGAGGCGCCTCAGATTGGCTCATTGATTGAAAACCTCCATGAGGCGGTCAATGGGTTGGAAAGAAGAGAAAAGAAAAAGAGAATAAGATCTCTGGGAGAAAACCTCTCTTGGAGGCACCCAGGGTAGGCAATTAGAGTGAAAACCTCCTTGAGGCACCCTAGTTGTTTTCAAAAATAAAAACAAAAAAGAGAGAAAAAAATAAAAAATGAATTTCCAATTGTATTGC
Source organism: Pinus taeda (assembly GCA_000404065.3). Lineage (NCBI taxonomy): Eukaryota > Viridiplantae > Streptophyta > Pinopsida > Pinales > Pinaceae > Pinus > Pinus taeda. Next base: position 13,167 of record APFE031460282.1, on the reverse strand, counting down.
AAGTTTGCAGAACTTCAGGAAGTAGCAGTAGGTGCCAAGTAAGTTCTGAAACCAATAACAACACCTATCCTACCATCCCTCACCCTTCTCCATCATTTTTGACATTCTTTCCACCTCATTGTACTTCTTTTCTGAAAACTGTGTTTTCTACAAGAGGATCTTGTAGAAATTACAGAAAGCTAGAAATGGACTTCAAATGTAGTTTGAGGAATAGGGAAGATTCATGAAGGGTTCATAAACCCCCCTTCAGTCTTCAAACCCCTCTTCCATCATTTCCATGCCTACATCACACCCCAAGCTCATTTTTCTTACTGTCCAAAAACCTACAGAATGCTCTGATACAAAAATACATAGAGCAGAAATTTGTTTCTCCCTAACTTGAAAACCGTGCATCCATTTAAAAAACTATTATATGGGGAGTTGTATAAGGATGATAGCAACATGCCCAAGCAATTTCAGCCAATTCCCATGCATGGTTTCCAAGAAATTAGCCTCCATTACCTTCAACCATTTTTACATTTTCTCCATATCCGTCCATACATTTAAAAACCTGTTTCATGGGGAGGTGCATGTGGGTGATAGTAACCTACCCAAGCAATTTCAACTAATTCCAGTGCACGGTTTCTGAGAAATTGACCTCTGTCACCTTCAACCATTTTCAGTTTTTTCTCGAAATATGTGCATCCATTTACCACAATTTTGCTATGGGATGTGCATAATGATGATAGAAACATGCTCAAAAAATTTCAGGTCAATCCAGTCTATTGTTTGGGAGCTATGGACAAAACAAGTCACCGTCCTACAAAAATTTGGCATCGGCAGCATGAAGGTGCAAATCTGAAGGTTGAAACAGACTCCTGTAGCTTAGATCTAGCCAGAGGATACCTACACAAGAAAAATAGCCACACATCAGACATTAAAAAGCATATAGAAAAAGGGATACATGCATGCAACAATTGAATATGAGCATGCAACAGCAAAAGAACCAAGCAACACACACATTTCGACTTACAGGTAAGTGTCTAAACCAGTTCCTCTATTTGCATCTCTATGATTCAAAACTTCATAAATGAATGAAATTGTTGGATTAAGCTAGAAAGGTGGCTAGTTAACTAGACACCCTCAGCTAGTTCGATTGCACTCATCCGGAGATCACCTAGCACACGTGTATAGTCAACTCACGGGAAATTTAAAAAATAGGTAGTGGCAGATGTTTTAAACTCTAGCGCAATTGATGTCAAGTGATTAACTAGAAAGGAACATACTATTTCATAATAACACTGCAGCGAGGACCAACAGTCTGCATGTGGCCAACGTGCACTTGGTCAGCTCACCCTCCATCAATGGAAGTCTCCATAAACAGCCAATCAAACTCATCTTTGAAATACTCTCACCACCGTTGTTTCCATTTTATCATCATCCCCACAACTGTAATAAGCTCTATACCACCTCCATAGCAGCGAACCAGTCGTTCTATGCCATTTTTCAAAACCCTCCTTCTTATTGGCATTATACAGAGCTGTAATAGTTCTACAGGAGTAGGAACAACGTTTACAAGAAGGTTTCTACAGGAAAGGCAGAGAACAGCTCTACCGAAAGAAAACCTAGGATTTTCGTCGAAATTCAAGCTCAAAACGAGGTAGGCTCAGGAAAACTTCTCTGTGCATGATTTTTTTATGTAAGGTGGTGAATTGAACACGGCATTAGATTGAAAAACGAGAGTAAAATTCTGCCTGTGCTTTGAGAAAAAAGTGAAAGTCTGCCTGCATATTTCACTAAGTTTACCCAGTTTTTTTCTTTGCATATGAAATCTCCTCATCATTTTTTTATTCGCATGTAAGGAAGATATACGCAGAAGTAGAGGCCAGCATGTGTGTGTGTGTAAAAACCCAAATTTACATATCTCTCTATGAGCTGAGAAAAGAACCTGTGTCCTTATGCTCTGTCTGTAAAAAAAAAAAAAAATCTTTCATAAATAGACAGTCAAATTCTGGGTGACAGCAGTTTTAAAACAGGGGAATTATTGCCATTTGATATTGTAAGGAGCACACAGAAATTCCTCGTTTGATCTCAGAAGAAAAACCGAATTCAGCTATCCTCTGTTTCAGTGATTGACTGTGTTTTTTTCCCACCTGAGCATTTTCTTTTATGGTTAAAACACAAACTCAACACCATGCCAGGAGGATTAATGAGGAAAGAACCCTTAAACTCTAGCAAATTGTATGAGCACCCTAAGGTGGTGGAACTTTTCACTAGGGCAAATTGGATACCTTTTTTGACATAATTCAAGGTTATGATGAGGAGGTGATTGAAGAGTTTTTGATGTCCCTAAGACCACATTGGGAGGCACATGCCATAGTTAGTTTTAGGGGTTTGACCCTATAACTTACCTATGATTTCATCAATAGAATTACCGGTTTACCATTGGGGCTCCCTTGGAGCAAAGAGGAGAAGTCATTGGGACAAGTGGCTAAGAAAACATTTTTTCTGCCTGAGGAGCATCCTGTAGAAGACAAAAACGGGGCCAGAAGGACAAGCTTGCCTCCTCCTTGGAGTGAAGTCAGTTATCAAATAATGAAATATATCACATGTGAAGGGAGGTTTAGCATCATCTATGGTTATCATTTCAGGTTTCTACATGAATTGAGGTATGAGATGGACTTGCCTCCCACTAAAAAACTGACCATCCCATATTTCCTCCTTCAGTCTTTAATTGAATGTGGTACAAAGCTAAATGCAGGAGTCCCAGATTATTTAGCCCACCATGGACTCATCAAACTATTGGTGGAAGATACTTTACACACCTATACTGTCCCCATAGCTTGGGAAATCTTCAGAAATATGTCCAGGGATGATAACATCAGAACTCTGGCTGAGAATATCAGCCCATCCAGCAGTGATGAGGGGGAGCAAACTGAAGAAATTGAGAAGAAAATTGATGAGGGAGCACAAGACATTCAAGCAGAGGGAAAAACAAAGGAAAAACAGAAGGAAAAAGAGGAATTTGACAAGACTGTTGAGCCTAAGACAGAAAAGGAGAAAACATCAAAAGCAAATAAGGGAAAAAGGACAAAGATTGGCAAGAAAAAGGCCAAGAAAACCCAAAAGAAGGCTACCATAGCCAAGGCAGGCTCGCAACAAGAGAAAGAACAAACACACCCTGAGATATCAATGACACAAGCAGAAACAGGGGGCATAGAGATTTCTACAGGAAGTGAAGGAAAAGAACAACAGAAAGAGAATCCCCTAAAATGTTGGCAACGAAAGCAGCAGTTGTGCTTGCTGCATTAAGCAAACCTACAAAACAAAAAGGAAAAAGAAAAAAACAGACCTCCATGTATTTCAAGGCCAGGAAAAGCACAAGAATTCAAATAAGCAGAATAGGAGGAGCAGTGGAAGGACATGGACAAGAAGGCAAAATTTTATGGCACACATGAGTAGACCACATCAGAAGCTTGGGATGATAAGGAGGCCACCAGACCCATCAAGAATGAAAAGATAGATTAGTTGCTCAAAGGATGAGAAACACTTTCAGTAGGGGGTGATGATGAGCCCCAAAAATGGGTAATTATATGGGATCATTCAGCCTCCTAATTCAACTTAATCCACCATTCTCATTAGTTTATTGCATGTTTTTTATTATATTTATGCTAATAGAGTGAATTGGGTTAGTCATTATGCCAAAAAGTCTAATGTGTGCTTTATGCAGATTTTTTGTCAATTTTGAGACAAAATTAAAGGTTTAATGAGCACTTGGCAGCCAAATTCGTGGAAGAATAAGGGAGAGGATTTGTAGGAACGTGTCCCCTTTATTTATGAGCCCTTATCTTGAATTCTCCATCAAAAATTTGAAGCACAAAGCCAAAGGTCAACCAAGCAAGTCAAGTAGGACTACTGTTATCTTCAGTTCCAGGAAGCCGAGTTCCTTGATTTTAGGAGGATTGTTGGAGGTCCCCATTTGTATAAATAAGAAGGCTTAGGGCCTTAGTTTTGTTAGTTATATTTTAGTCAGTAGGTTAGTCATTTTGTTAGTCTATTTTTCCACTTTAGCACAGCTCTGTATCAGCACATTTTCGAGCTTCTTATTGTAAACAGTTTTTGGGATGTAACTATTATTTTTTTTTATCAATGAAGACGAATTCAGCCTTGCACCAACTCTAATATTTCTTAGGAGGCTGTAGCTCTTGGGGTTGGGCCCAACCCAAGTGCCAGTACCTCTTTTGTGTACTTTTATGTGTCTTTGTTGCATTCATAGAATAATTTCTGTTATTTAGGTTAAAATCTTGCTTTGTTACTTAGGTTGAGTTTGATGATTAAGATAGTTGTTCATGCTTCAGGTTGATTTGATAGCTTGGTAATAGAAAGATCCACAAAAAGGCTATCAAGTAGTCCTTGCTCTCATTTCTCCCTCCATGGGACCATTAATTGAGACCAAGGCATACTTGCTGCCACAAAAAACATTGTTTTTGCCTTCCAATGCAATTGCTAGTGTTAGATTTTGAGTTGGAAAAGTTGATTTCAGTTGTGTTTTCATGTTTAGATCTATTCTTGCTCAGTTTCCATAGCTCTCTTGCATTATTTTCTGTCTATAAACTTTTGTTCATCATATTTCTGGTTTTTAAGGGCAGATTAGGTCAAAATAGATAGATCTTTGTTTTTTTCAATCTTTGTTCGATCAGTTTTGGAAAATAGTATGCAGAGCACCTGTAATACATTCCTACCTACCCTTCCTCCATCATACAACCTGTTCCAGCCCCTAATTCAATATTTCTTCCCTTCATTTGCCACACTTTCCCAACTTGCCCTAATTTCTACATTTTTGTGCAACATTGCTCTCTCCATCCTTGAACAAATCCAACCATATTCATCACTCCTTAGCTTCATTTACCAGGTCCTAGACCCCTTAACATCCTTATCCATCCTTCATTTCCACTTTCCCACCGTTTTTCCACTATCAACCCTCTAAAATCCACTTTCGGCCTATTCCTATAGAACTTCCTGTAGAACATCCTGTAGAACCCCTGCAGACTTCCTGTAGAAGCTCACGCGAGCAATTTTTTGAGATCTAATCACTATGGAATTCTCTATAAGGGTGCTAGGGACCCCTTAGGTCCTCTTCTCACCTTCCCAACCTCTTGCAAGAGCCCACTCCATTTCCTTTCGCCAATAAACCTCTGCACAGTCAAAAATAGTTAAAGCACATGCATAATAATTCTGCAAAATTACTCAAAAATACAAAAAGATGATTTTTCCATATTTTCCATCAGAAGAAGTTTCACCACATGCATCTTACCTTTTCAAGAGTCAATGACATCCATTCCAACATCTTTCATCTCTTTTCTTGCACAAGTAGGGTTAGTCGGTAAAACTATGGTTTGCTAAGGTTTGCATTTCCTTTCATCTTTCATCTTCTTTCTGTAAGTAGAATAGCCTCTCTTGAGTTAGCTTTCATCTATCATAGTTAAAATATTCTTCTAAGAACTCATAGATGTTGGCTTAAGCTCCTAGCGAACTTGTACCAGCTGATCAAGTGACAGCCTGCAGTAAGAGCTAGTACTTGTGCATATAGCACCATCGCTTCCAAGTTTGTTATGAACTACCAGGTTGATAAAACTAAAGTAGGGAGTCCCAGGAGTTGCAGCATTATTGCCACAATACTGGAGCTCACCAGCTACAAACCATTCGCAGTGCTGATTATCCATGAGATTCATGTTAGCTTAACGGATCTGTCACTTCAGTCTCTGATCTAGCTCCCAGGGTGTTTCTCTAAGCCTCATCATGATTTCCTTGAATCCAATCACTGATTACGATTTAGATTTGGGCCTATTGAATTCCTTATTCATAGTAGTCTGAGTATTCGCTAATGATGCCAATGGGTTATTGGTGCAGTACTTAATGTACCTTGTCAACATACGATGTTGTAGAGAAGTAACCAACTGCGCCTTCTTTATATGATCATCTATAATATTATGTGTCGTCCATACAAATTTCACAACAAACCAAAACTAATTCAGGTCCTCACTTCCCAAGCCCTTGAAAATGGGCAACTTCAAGATATTCAACATATTGAATGGTGGCGGAGGTGGTGGTGTTGTGGGTGAAGGTGTATGTTGTGGAGGGGAAGGTGGAGGTGGTGTGGGTAGATGAGGTATTTGCAGAAAGCCATGCTTTATTAATTGTACAGTGCTTTGCGACGAGGCCTGTACAGCTCCCTCGTCGTCACTCGAAGGAGGTTCTATCAACAGGTTGTATTCAAGACCTGTTCTTTCCCGATTTTTAAAGATTCATCCACTTTGCGTAGATCCAAACATCAAGGTAGTAGCATAACCCACTTTTGACACAAGAGCATTTTAATCCAAGTATTCAAATATTTCAAACACTTACCTCGCGGTCCTTTGAAAAAGTGTTGCTTTGCTTCACTGTAGCTAACTAAGGTATTGACTGTGAATTCTGTCACAAATCCTCCTATGACTCAATCAAGCAAGTGATTGACAACACGTGTGATCTTATCTTCATAAGATTCCAACCTTCACACTAGCTCTGGAGTCCACACTATTAGACCGTCAAGCCTCCACCTTCTTTGGTTGTCTGCCAATTTAGCGATCCACTCGTACAGTGCAATCGGGAATGTGTAGAAGAATATTTCATGTATTTTTGTGTACAAATATCTATCCAACCACTATTATTTTGTCAAGTGCGGATTTATGTTTTCTTGCACCGTGAATTCATGGATCTTTCTATCCAGCTACTTCTTAATTTTTTTCTTTTTCAAATTCCAGTGATGCGACATCACACCTCTTTATGCAGATCCTAGTCCTGGCAATGGAACCATTTGTTGGCTTAGTGGGTCCTTTCCCAGGTTTAGAGTTAGTTGTGCCAAACAAATCCCTACACTACTGGCCCTTTCAGCATCAATCTGCGGAACGCAGACCAAAGTCTCACTCGAAGCAGTATGGGGGGATGTTGGAACCAAGTTTCTGCACCCAGATATTAGAGTGATGTTGTTTTGTGCCCTAAATATTCTTTCACGTAGATCGATAATTCCTTATGTCTTATCAATATAAATCCCTTTAATCAGTCTCTAAACCTCCGCGAAGGTCTATGACTCTCTTTCACGGACCCTAAACAGACTAATCAGCGACTTACGCGCATCAAACATTGCTCTTAATCCAGCAATTACTCATATCAGCCTAAGTGCTCAATAATTTAACATACAACAAGATAATCTCTTCGTAAATAGTCAACATTAATTGTGTTCATATAATAATATAAATGGTGTAAAGTCATGCATAAATACATCATTATTTCATAAACCCATCATAACATAAAGCACATTCATATAAACAGAAGTAAAGAGATAAGTACGGGTATTTCTGCAACAATCTTGTATATTAACATTTAGTTCATCTTACGTACTCAAATTTCCTTGCGCACTCAACTTCAGGCTCTATTCTAGGCCTTTGCGCACACAACTGCAGAGCCTTTCTTCCTACTCATCTTTGCTAACTCTCTAGACTTCTTCCATAAACCAAACTTAATTTCTTGCCTTAGACATCTTAAGACACACCTATTTATACAATCCCATGGTCCACAGACCATGGGTAGATCCTCAAAAATCCAACTCAAATTACATAAAGAAGAGTAAAACCCTTTATGATTCTTTTAACTAACTATGCACTCTGCAACCACAACTTGCAGAGACCTTACATCTTTATACAACAAATCTTGGGCTTTTGACCCAAAATTTACCCTAGGGGACCCCATCCTAACACTCTTCAAGGGGGAAACCTCCTTTACATTACATAATAAAAGATTCTTGGATGATACAAATGACAAGACCACCTTTCTATACATAGGAATTTAAGGGGTTACAATATAATCATAACCTACATAACAATAATAATGTAAGGGCACAAGAATAATAATAGTGGGCTTCTATGGGGCACAATAATAAAAATATAGGGGTTACATTAACAATAACAATAAGGGGTCTACTCTAACAATAAAAAATAAGGGTACTACACTAGTATTATAGTGACCTAATATATACCTTTCCAACAATGTAAGAATCGCCTTAATCAAAGTTTGTATGCAAATGTTATGCCCCTTGGAAATTCCTATTTTGACCACCATAATCTGAGAAAATGCCACACCATTCTCCATTTCTAATGGAAATGGGGTTGGCCATGTGATCATGATGAATAATACTCTAGAAGAGTCCATATTTTATCTCTATTTAAGAGATAAAGGAGTCAAACTTAACCACTAGTAGGCTATTGAGTTATGTTATAACCAAGCCACTAGAAGGAAAAGTGATCCCATTCTATTCAAGTGCATTTTTCTCCATAGATGAGTAGTGTAGCTGAGAGATGATAGGGAGAGAGAAAAAATACAGTATTTGTGCATTTTAGTATCTCATGGACCAAAAGTCTCACTTATTTGTACTTGCACATCCATTTTCCAGTCAAAGAAAGAAAGTAGGATAGGCTCACTTTCCAACTAGGTTTTCTCTTGAAAGGGTTTCTGAGGTTATATCTTATGTCCATTGTGGTTTGTAATATTTATTTCATTATTCTCTATTGTGTTCATATTTTATATAATGCATGTATAAACATAACACAATAATAAATAAGTCCAAAAACTTAAGGAAAAATTAATCCCCGTAGTGTAGATTTCAAATTTTTAAGTATAATTTCATTAGATTTGTTGTGACAAATTGTCCAATGGAATATCCATAATAGTTTATGGATAAATTATCCTATAAATGGTAGGATTTTATGAAAAATAGAATGAATATGAGGTGTAAACCATGATAGATAATGAGTTTTATAAGGAAAAAAAATCATAGCAAAAGGAGTGACAAAGGTGTTGAAAGTGAGAATTCAATAGGGATTAGGTGTTTATAAAATTCCTTGCTCCTATAGAAGATCATGCATTGGTAAAATAGGCCATTCTTATTGGGCTTGTCTCAATTAACACATCATAGACACAAACTACAATCCATTTACAAATATGCTATATTCGAACACTCTTTTAAATCTTAAGCTCTAATTTGCTTCAACCAAACCAAATTTTAGCCACTATTCCTAATTACTCCTCACACATTATTCATGAAGCTATTGAAATAAAAAAATAATCAACGCAACTTTAATCTTAAAGGTGGCTACACACTAAACCAATTTAAAACACCCCTCATTCATCATGTAAATCACTACCCATAAATTTCCTACTATTTTCTTTCTTTTGTTCCTTAGTGGCCATCTCTCTCTCGCTCTATATATATATATATGTATATATATATATATATATAACTTCCTCCACCCTCCTTCTATCCTCTCATAATCAATTTAATTTCAAAATACACTCCCCTCCAACCCCATTTTTAGATTTCAAGTTCATTTTTCTATACCTTTTACCATCTCAAGATCTTTATTCTTTAATTCTTGATACTTTATCCTTTTTTCTTAGGATTCCCCACCATACCACCCTCCTTTCATCACCCTTTTTTACTCCCATTTTATTTTGTTGATACCTTACTTACATATATAGTTCTTACTTTCATTGATTGTTAGTTGAATTTTCTCCCATTTTTGGTTTTTATTAATTTCTTTACTTTATTTTATATATTAGAATTTTGGTCCCCATTTTAATCAAATTATTTTATTTTATATTAATCATATTACATATTGATATTCCCCACCTTTTCTTCCATATTTCCACTTATTAATTTATTTTAATTTTTAAATATTGACTTAATTTATATCAACCGTATTTTTTATCATTCATATTCCAACTCCCTTTTTCTTTCTTATTTTTACTTTTTTCTTTATTTTGATTTTCAAGGTTGACTTATTAATATCAACTTCCATTCTCCTCTTGCATTTTTCTCTAGTCGCCCCACCACCCGCCTTTCCCTTATTTTTGTTTACATTAATTATTTTTAATTAATTTTTATCCCCTCCTTAATCCTTTCATTTATTTGTTTTTAGTTTCCCTTTTTCCTTCTTGAACTTTACTATCATATATCACATACTTCAATAGTCACTTTCTAGCCCTATCCTTTATATTCTCATCTCTCTCAATTTTCTTCTCATCTTTTTTCTTTTCTAGTCCCTATTAACACCTAATCAATAGGATTGGGTGAATAACTGAAAATGATGTAAATAAATAATAGAGAATATGAATAGTCACTGGGGGATGAAATGAACAATCTCTCCCTCATGTATATAATAAGCACCAACCTAAATGAAATCAATGAATTGTTCTGAGGAGTTACTCTCTGGTCTAACATGGTATCAGAGCCAGCTCCATTTTTGGCATTGCAGTCTGCCATTGTAACCCCCTTATGTTATTTCTTCATAAATTTGTCAGTTTGTCCTGAATTTTTTCTTCCAATTTTTGTAACCTCCCACGCTCCTCTAACATATTCCATATGCACGCTTCACTGCACACTAGCAGAGTTCCAACAATACCACCCATTCAATGCTCCATAATCTTTCACGTAGATATGGAGGCCAAGAGCATGGTGAGAGCAGCGTATAACCATTGAAGGATTGTTAATGGCGGTGTGCAACTGTTTTGAGACTGAGGTATCTGAGCCATGGTTAAAGACTGAAACTTCATTAACTGGTATGCAGAATATGCATTGAGTTCTATGCTAGTACGTCTTTTAAATTCATCAAAGGCTTTTAAATACATCAAATTCTGCCACACCTCAGCCTCGGCCTCCATACGCTTCTCAACTCCATAGCCATACCTCCCACTAGTACATAGTGTGTATAACTCCCATAGTCATACTTCCCGCTGCTACATAACATGTATAACTCCTGCATGAAGGACAACCCCGTGCTTGAAGAAGCCCATTAGAGCCCTCCTTATACTGTGCTCCCATCGTATCTACTCCACGGTGAACGTGGTGGCAGTGGAAACGTGGTGGCACTACTCCGATACGACCCTCCTCCATACCTTGGCTTGATATTTCATGTTGTTGGTTGGTTAACGATGTGGTATCTTGAACGCTAATGCTCTTGATATATCACGCTATTGGTATCTTGAATGCTATCTTACACAGGAACAATTTCAGACAAGTTAAAGTTATGCTGAAGACTTCCAATTGACTTTTGTAGAATGACTAATTTGGTGCATTACTATAATAGTTGATTCATTTGCGGAATTGTTTATACAAGTCTCAATAGTTTTCTGTAGATTCCTTTGACAGCATAAACAATAATTGCGAAGATGCCATGAAGATGAAAATAATTTGTTCACATATATCTTTGATATTTTTTGTGAATTTGGATTGAGATAGATTTGAAGATAAATTATTCTGCATACCTCTGTCTCCATATATCATATATCAAAATCAATTTTTTAGCAGTAGAAGTTTTCTCCACAAAAGCACATTTTTTGCTAGCAAAAGTATTTTTACAGCACTTAGATTTTACAATGCATTCAATCATATCCATTGTGGGAATAGTTCTCACTGGCAAGGAGAAATATCCTGAGTGGTCAAGGATGATAAAACACACATATTTTCAATGAGTTGTGGAAAGGAGTGTGTGTTGGAGACGAAGACAAAGAGCCAGAACAACCTACCTTAGATAAAGAGTTCGCGATTTGGGAAAATAAGAACAGCAAAGCCTATGCACTAATTGCAGCATCTGTAAGTGAAGAGGTGAGTCGCCATATTTCGCCATTTTCAACTGCTCTCGAAGCCTTACAAAAGCTGAAAGAACTCTACAACTCACATTCTGCACTTGAATTTGTTCAACTCATGATTAAACTCTTCACTCTTGAATTGCAAAATAATGATCCTCTTGCTCTTGCATCCGAAGTAAAATCTATAATGCATGATATCAAAGCCACTAAATTTGAATTGGATATTCCTCTTATCACTTTTCTCAAGGAACTTTATCCTACTTACTCCAATTATCTTGAGTCATTGCAAGCAAATGGAAATCTTAAAGATATTACCTTTGACTCTCTTGTGAAAAAATTTGCTGAAAGAGAGAAAGCTTTTGGAAAGAAGATAGCCCCTGAATCTTCTGAAGAGGTTGTGTACCTTGCTTATAAAGAAAGGAATTATGATTAATATTCTTGCAGAGGAAGAGGTGGTCGAAGAGGAAGAGGAAGATATTTCAAAGGCAGGGGGGGCAGACACTCTCAACGAGAAAAGGAAAATTTGCACTGCATACGCTGCAAAAGAAATGGATCACATGATGCCTATACATGCAAGTTACCATGGGAAAAAATTGAGCAGTAAAGAAACCCGCAGAAAGGTAAAAATAATGACATAGAAAAAGGTAAAGCACCTAAATCCGCTAATTATGTTGTGGCACAATGTAATATCGGAGTAAATGAAGACTTATTTAATGATTCACTTGCTTCCTGGAAAAATGATTAGTTGCTTGATTCAGAAGCAACTTGCCACATGACTCATAGAAAAGATTTTTTTTGAAGAATTTACTGACAATGTTGATGGAGCAGTATACTTTGCAAACCAATCAAAAATCAAGCGATCAGGGCTTCGCACAATCAGGCTTAAATTTCCTGGCCTTCCAGACTTTCTGTTGCATCATGTTCTATATCTCCCACAGCTGAGGAGAAAGTAGTTGTCCTTGGTCCACATTCGCCAGCAAGGTCACTCCATTCATATGTTTTATGGCAACCTTGAGGTAAGAAAAGCATCTGACCACTCACTTGTCATGAGGGGAATAGAAGAAGAAAGGCTTCTCAAGCTGCAAGTTACCTCTGCTCATGCACAACATTTCTCATACAATTCTCATTATGAATAAGGTACACTTCCATCAAGTTTATTATGGGCATCAGATTTGGACATTTGAACTATGACAGTCTCCGCTTATTGAAGAAAAATGGTGTTGTTTGTTTGCCTACAATTCCTAGGAAACTTAAGCAATGTGATGCTTGCATTCTAGGAAAGCATAGCAAACAGTCTTTTCATGATTCACATTCAAGAGCACATAAGAAACTTGAACTCATTCATTCAGATTTATGTGGTCCAATGCATGTTCCTTCTGCAAATGGAAATAAATATATCATGACATTTATTGATGACTACACCAGAATGTATTGGGTTTATTTATTGAAGAACAAATCTGATGATTTTCAAACATTCAAGAATTTTCATAAATGGATTGAAAATGATGC
>APFE031460274.1:88293-125759 GCA_000404065.3 Pinus taeda | reverse complement strand
CGCTGCTGAAACTCCGCTGCTGATACTCCGCGGCTCACTGTCCAGAAATCTCCCTTGCTCTCTTGCTCTCCTTCTCTCAATCTGCTCATGAAAGAATTGAATCGAATGTGATCTTTCCTCCTTTTCCTCCCTTAATATAACTCCAAGTGACTTTTGGGTGATCCAAGTGACTTTTGGGTGATCTCTAAATCCAATGGCTGAAATAGATTTAGATCAATGGCTGAGATTAAATGCACATTTAAATCTCACATTCTATTTTTTAATTCACCCCACTTTAATAAAGACCCACTTAGTCATTTATTTCCAAAGTCACTTTTCCTTTCTAATTTTTCATTGACTTTATAAAAGTCACTTTAAAATTAGACTTAGTAACTTTATCACTTAAAGTCGCTTTTAAATTAGATTTTAACTTTATAAAAATTATAAAGTCACTTTAGGAGAAAAATTAAAATCTTTTGGACACTTTTCCCTAGGCCAAAGATCAAAGCCTAAGGAAACCACCTGTCCTCCGGTACCAAATTTCAACAAACGCAACCAATTGTTGAACAAAAGACATGATTTAGATCCCATTGTGTTGGAAGATATTGATCCAACATCAGATTGGGTTGTGGAGAGTCATCTAGCACGGTTTGACTCTGATGAGGATATTGATTTGGATTTACAGGCGGTGGCATCACTTGAACAAAATGTTCCGTTGAATGCAAATCCACTTGTACTAGCATCAGGCACAGCCCAAAGTCCTCCAATTGCAAGCACTTCCTCTGCTCAGCCACGATGGAAGTGCATATATTCTTTATCTCAACGTGCAGCTGTTGCACAGCCTGCTAGTGCTACCACTACTACAGTTGTAGTTAGAGATGATGACGAGGAGGAGCCATGAGTTTCCCTGTCTGACTCTGATTCAGAGGTCGAGCCAGATGATGTTGGCTCCTCTAGCAGTAGCCAATAGTACTGGTCAGTGATGACTAGTGATATTTCACAGTTTACTTTTGTTGTAGAGGCCATTTCTAGCCTCCTTGGTTATGTGTTTTTGTTTTGATCTCTATATCATCATCATGTATGTATTAGACAATGCACTGGGTACCATTTCAATATTCATGAGCCTACTTTGATCATATGTTGTCTTCTATCTATATTCTAAAGCTTTGTGTTTGAAAATATGAATAAAATCTTCAAAATTATGCCTTTTTTTATAAAAAAAATAAATATTTAATGTATTTTTTACAACGACTAAGTCATTGAAATCAAACCGGCCGAGTTGATACCGAGTCGGAGATGACCCTCGCTCGTTTCCGAGTCGGGGTCGGAGTTTTAAAACATTGCTTAACATAGAGATATTTTTTATGATTGTACATGATCAAGGGAATTTCTTGGAGTATGGAGCACCTTTTAGCCCTTACCTCACATTTTGAGGGCTGCTCATTTGGAGATTCACATCACGCTTCGAAGAAATTATTCTCAAACGTGTGGGTTTTTATGGCATACTTGTCTTGTTTTTGAGCTATGAGGTTGGCTTGTAACCTCTTTCTTGTAGAACACTCAAAAATGAACTTGTCTTTAGGGCTTTCAGTTAATTTTATTTATAAAGTGAGTGGAGGAAGGCTCATATAAAAAGAGCCTTCCTCCACTCACATTATTCATCATTGCACATGTGAATTATGTCTCTTAAAAGAGAGTAAGCTAGCTTTCTTTTTCACTACTTGCACATAATGTGATCTTGTGGAAGGTAAGTGGTCATGTAAGGCCTTGCCAAGCCCTCCAGCTATCTTTAGACCTCCAAAAGTAACCTTGAGCCATAATACTACAATACCATGTAGGTGGCATAAGGAAGCCTCCCTCATGGTTGAAATCCTACTAAAGATCAAGAGGAAGGTTGTTGAGATGTTGGTGGCAACCCTTCCTCATTGTTGCCATAGAGTCTAGTCTTTGCCTAGTGAGCCCTCGCATCAAACCTACTAGATTTTGTGGCAACCAGGGCCCTCAATGATAAAATAACCACACAATAAATGTAACATTAGTTTACCCTCTAGAGAGTTCTCTAGTTCAAATCTTGTTGTGTGATATGTAGTACGTGCTTGTTCACGTTGTTAACATCATGATTCATTGTCAACTAATGAATTAACTCAAAAGAGATGACACAGATTGCATAAACACATGGGATGTGTTTAAAAATTCCAATTGGTGTTTTCAAAATATGTTTTGAGTACCACTAGGCAATTTAGACTCACCTGGTAGATATTGATCAAGAGTTGTGTAAATGATGGTACATGGCAATCTATATTTGACAAAGAACCTTATTACTAAAAAATGATGCAACTACTATTATAAGCCTACTATTTCTCACCACCACCATGGCCTTCAACACCAAGAGAATTCGCCTCTAACCTGTGTGTTGAGGGTGTCAATTAGTGTTTCAAGTTTCAACTCAGGACTACGAACTCTATGTGAAGCAATAATTCTTGTTAAAGAATTTGTGCTTCTTAAAGGTCCCACTCAAAATCAAATAGAACTTTTGGATTTACTTGAATAAGTCCACATAATTCTAGGACTCAAAATAAGATAGAACTTGTGGATTTACTTGAATAAGTCCACATAATTCTAGGACAAAGTGATATAGTGAGAACTCCACCTACTTCTTTGTGGCCCACAACGAGTCTGATGCACATACGACGCACGCTCCTACAAGCTAGTTGTCTCTCATGACCACACTTAGTGTCATAGCTTGTGAACAAATCATGTTAACAATCTATGTAATCAATCCACATCCAAGGTGTAATCACGAGAAGATGATGGTCAAACATCCTCACACCACAAGTTGTATGGAACCAAAAATGAATTAACACACTCTCTTACATTTATATTAATCTTTTATAGAAAGAATCAATATTTTCCATAAAGGATTCATCTTTTTTAACTTAGATTATTATATGAATTAGGCATGGCAAGATGTATATGCAAGATAAGTTATGTATTCACAACATATGCCATATTACTAATTGAGATCAAAAACCCCACAAATGATAAGAAAAATGAAAAAAAAAAATAGAAGATCAACTCAAGCTCCAAAACTCACAAGCAACCATATTTTACATGAATTACAAGTCCTTGTTATGAAACAAGAATCACCTAAAAACGAGTAGGAAACCCATGAGACAATTTTCTCCAAACCAAATTAGGAATTGAACTAACTGACTGTTTCATTGCAAATAAATATTGCCCAGTTGCAGAATGTTAATATAGGTCTTATGGAACAGAGTTCTCTTTTGAGGTATTATCACCTTCCAAGTGCCCCATAATAGAAATCTTTAGATTAGGTTTGATGGTGGTGAAGTCATAGAGGATGGACTAGAAGCTTGGATAGCTGTTGTACAACACATTCATAAACATAAATCTATTTGCATGGACACTTATAGAAATGCCCTAGGACATCAAATTGATCGTTAACAATAGTTGCACAAAAGAAGAGCAATAGCAAATTCCTTTGACATTGGTGGGAGGGATGACATGGATGCAAAAGTGTTGTAGTTTCTTCGTGCTTGAGGTATATCATTCAATGTGCTTCACTCCCCATATTGGCATGACTTGGTTAAGGCCATCAATGAAGCCCCAAAAGGATACAAGGGCCCCAACCATGAGAAAGTTATAACTTTGTTATTCAAAAGAGAAAAAGCAATAATTCACAGAGCTTTGACACGATTTACAAATGAGTGGGGGGCGGGGGGGTGGTTGCGAACTATGCATTATATCATATGGTTGGACAAATGTTAGAAACCAACATTTGACAAACATTCTTGGTGTTTCTACTAGCAGTGTAGTGTGTCTTACAACATATGACTTCTCAAATCACTGCATCTTCTCAAAGCATTGTAGATCTCTTATTGAAAACAATTAATGATGTTGGTCATGCTAATGTGGTTCTAGTAATCATTGATAGTGCAACCAATTGTAAGGGAGGAAGAAAAATGATTGAACAAACTTATCCACATATCTTTTGGTTTTGGAGCTCAATGCACACATTGAAACTTTCAATGCATGATATTGTCAAGCATAGACAATGTGGATGGATTGATCAACTATACAAGAGAGGGAAGCAACTCATTAAATTTGTCACAGGTCATACAAGGGTCAATTATTTTTATGGCACTTACTCCAAGTTGTAGCTGCTTAAGATTGCAAAAACTAGATTTGCTAGCTATTGCCTTAAATTTAGGCGCCTATTGAAGTGAGACAAGCTTTGGGTGCTATGGTGATGAGTGGTGCATGGGATGACATGAGCATTCATAGAGATGGTGCTAATGTAGTGAAGGATATTGTTCTTGACAATTAGTTTTAGTTGCAAGTTAATGTTTTTGCAATTCACCAAGCCAATTTATCACATGATCAAGTTTGCAGCTTCAGATTGACCAATAATTGGGGAGGTGCATGAGTAAATGGATAGCATATTGGGGCAGATTAAGGACATTGGTAAGCCTAGAGATGTCAACTTGTATAATTATATTCATGCAGAGGTGGAGAAACAACCACAAATGTTGAACATTCCACTACATGCCTCAGCATATGTTCTTATACCTAATTACTATCATGTATCATGGTTTTCATCACCGACACCTAGTGGTGGGGCCAAGTGAACCCACACCAATATCCAAAGGTTCAAGCTTGTTATATGAAAGCATTAGAGAAATTAGCCCCTAATGATGAGTGTGACACCATACAGAGACAATTGAGCAACAACATCCTTTGCATTGGTGCCTTTGGGACCAACCATGCATTCAAAGATTAAGGGAATTTGTCTTTTCTCGAGTGGTGGAACATCCATGGCAGTGTTACTCCACAGCTACAATGTTTTGCAATAAGAGTGCTCTCACAAGTGGTGAACACTTGTTTCACAAAAATATGATTAAGCAGCTACAGTTTCATCCATAGTGTCAAAAGATGATTGAGCAACTACAGTTTCATTTTTCAGGGAAATATCCAAATGATGATAATTTGGAGGATGGATATAGACTTCAACAACAATAGCAAGGGCTTCATCTTCAATTCCACAAACACCATCATTTCGTGAAGGCCCATGCAATGATCGTTGTGGTATAAAGGAGAGAATAGCAGATAGATTCACTACTTTATTTGTCATAGATGATAGATTAGTAAATTGATTTTGGACTTTTTAGTCTTCCTACTTGAGTGTGTAGATGTCCTATTTTGTAAACATTACTATTTCGTCATGTTGACAATTGCTAGATAAGTTATTTCAATCATTTAATGGTCTACTTTTTAGTATATGCACAAAAAATTGATGTTTGTTTGTAATTGCTTGAATCTAGATGGTTGATGATTGAATAATTAATCATTAGTGTACAATGGATGTCATTTCTATCTTACTCCCAAAAGGCAAAGACCTCATAATACAACTTATTAACCACATATTGTGAGGTTTCCATGTTAAAAGGTTGTTTTTGCTGTGTATGACTTTCGTACAGTACGAATTGAATTTGGAGGGAATTCAACCAAATTGAATTCATGGCCAAGTTTCTGTATTGAAGGGCCCAATTCAGCTGAATTTTGCTACTATGGCTCTCCCTAGTGTAAATATTTAGATCTAAGCTTCCTTTGCTCAACAGGATTCATTGTTTTAATTGACATAGCTATATGACATCTGCACTAGTTTCTTTGAATGGCACAGCAGAACATCCTGTAAAGTAGTAGCTAGTGTTTCTTAATTTTCATCTCTTTAGTGCAATTAATTAAATCACTCATCTTACAAAAAATCAATGTCAAATTTCTGTGATAATGGAGGAAATAGAATAAGGGAGTTCCTTATTCAAATAGTAGAACATCGCAAATCCTGAAGAGGATGGAAACTGGGATTTAAAGAATGTCCATTCCTTTGGAAATACAATGGCAGCTAAGAGTCTATGGAGAATTTTGTCAGAGGGCCAGTGAAAGCAGATACTACAGCAGAAATACATCAGGCCTGGATCCTTAAATGAGTGAAGAAAAATCTCAGAAGGAATGAGATAAATGTTTCTTCTCACTATAAGGCTCTTGTCCAAGACTACCTTTACGATTGAGAACTGGTTAGCTTGGAGTGTGGGGGACAGTGAACAAGTAAGAAAGAGCTCAGATCATTGGATATAGTGCCAGAAAATGGTTAGATTTCTGATGATTATAGAGCTACTGAAGGAAAAATGATATCAAACTCTTAATCAGTTGGCAGATCAGGGCACTACTAGCATATGGAAAGAGGGGTGGAAAATTACACAATCTTTGGGTATGCAAGTGGAAACAACTGATCCAAGGAAATCATGTATAGATAGTTTGCATCAGAGACATATAAGGCTCAAGGATGAGGATGATTCTCTTGCATGGTCTGAAAACAAATTTTTGGGGGTAATACTATATGTCTTGGCTATCAGCCACAAAGCAATGTTCTCTCTTAAGTACAATAACTGAAATTGAGGTGGAAATTGATCTGGAAAGTTAAAGACCCCAAAGAAGACATGTATATTACTATATTATTATGGCTTGCCATTAGCAATAAGGCTTTGACTTGAGAAAATTGCAAAGAAGGAACAGACATGGCCCAGGGATGTGCATGCTGTGTAGAAGAGACAAAGAAACAATATCCGAGTTGCTTTTAAACTGCAAGTACGCTCAACAAGTCCCATCAGAAGCTAAACAAATAACAGGTTTCACAAAATTTGTGGTTACCTCATTCTGTGGAAGCTGGAAAGAAAATACCATCAAAAAAAAGCTAAAGGACTTTGTGGCTCGGCCCTTTTTTATAATGTGGGGTATCTCATTGACCGGAAACTCTCTGACCTATGAACAGATATTTCTCCTCAATTCCAACTTACATCACAGGTGAACCATGAGATCATTTTTTTCTGTGAACATTAGGCCTGCAATTCCAAAAAGTCCTAGGCAGAGAAAGAATTTAAAGACCAATAAATAAAAAGTTTGGGTTTTTGATGTAGCTAGTCAGGGTCCTACATAACTCAGTGGTGTTGCTAGTCAGGGTCCAGCATAACTCAGTAGTGTTGTTAGCAGATTAAACTTTTCTAAGGATCACATTCTAGAATTAAAAGCTGGAATAGGGGCAGAAATCAATAATGATACTGATTTACTCTGAGACGCCCTTTAAAGTGTGCTCTAGAAATAATCTTAAACAATGTTGTGATAATTGCAATTGGGATTAAATCGGCGAGGGTCCAAAAAAAGAAAAAATCATAAAAATCACGATAAAAATAGGCAAAATTAAAAAAAAATACAAAAAAAAAAAACAAAATACAAAATTTAAAAATACAAAAAAGTATGATTTTTTGGGAAAAAATATCCGACTTAATTGTTTCAGGGAAAAAATCACGATTTTCGCAACACTGGTTAAAAATATGTATTTGGGCCACTCCAGTTTAGTAGTCAATCATCCAACATATATCTCAAGCCTATTGGTGATCGGCTGCAGGTGGCCAGTCCTTTTGAAGAAATTTCTCTCACATATTTTCTGGAAGCTAAACGAGGTACATGCCTTGTTAAAGGAAGGTCTTCACATTGCACAAGGGATTATGATTCTGGAGGACACTAGAGGAGGCACTGTTGCCACCTCTTCAGGCATTTTATAATGGAGCTCAAGCCTCGTTAAGGTGCTGAGATAATTTTTTGGTGTTTTTATTATGATTCTGTTGTTAAAAATGCTCAAATGATCCTTTTTAATAACTTAGGTTATCTAGCAGATAGATAGTTGGACTACTTTATGGAAATATGTATGTACTGTGAAGTAATGGGACTTTGGGATTAGCTGTTGTGAAGGGATGGATAGCAAAAACTCCATGCTTGTTGCACATAAAAATATGTAACTTTAATTCAAGCTATAAATGGAAATCACAATTTTTCTTTGGACCCAAAACAAGACAAAAAAATCAAAGCAGACTTAAAGAGGTTTTGCTTGCTATTCTCAAGGTTTATAATGCCAAACAGGGAATTTTGTTAAGGGCGAAATTTGGCCAATCAGCTACTTTTAGGCCATTTTCAGAAAAACATATTTGACCATTTGGTTAAAAATTCGTCTACTTATTACATGGATATTATTAAATTGATAATATTGGGGCAGATTAAGGACATTGGCAAGCATAGAGATGTCAACTTGTATAATTATATCCGTGCAGAGGTGGAAAAACGACCACAAATGTTGAGAATTCCACTACATGCCTCAGCATATGTTCTTATACCTAATTACTATCATGTATCATGGTTTTTTGGTGTAGCTAGTCAGGATCCTGCATAACTCAGTGGTGTCACTAGTCAGGGTCCAGCATAACTCAGTGGTGTTGTAGCAGATTAAACTTTTCTACGGATCACATTCTAGAATTAAAAGCTGGAATAGGGGCAGAAATCAATAATTATACTGATTTACTCTGAGACGCCCTTTAAAGCGTGCTCTAGAAATAATCTTAAACAATGTGGTGATAATTGCAATTGGGATTAAATCGGCGAGGGTCCAGAAAAAAAAGAAAAAATCGTAAAAATCAGGATAAAATCGGGGTAAAAATCGGCAAAATTAAAAAATATATATATACCAAAAAAATAAAAACAAAATATAAAATTTAGAAATACAAAAATTATGATTTTTTGGGAAAAAATCACGATTTTCGTAACACTGGTTAAAAATATGTATTTGGGCCACTCCAGTTTAGTAGTCAATCATCCAACATATATCTCAAGCCTATTGGCGATCAGCTGAAGGTGGCCAGCCCTTTTGAAGAAATTTCTCTCACATATTTTCTGGAAGTTAAACAAGACAGATGCCTTGTTAAAGGAAGGTCTTCACATTGCACAAGGGATTATGATTCTGGAGGACACTAGAGGAGGCACTGTTGCCACCTCTTCAGGCATTTTAATTTGGAGCTCAAGCCTCGTTAAGGTGCTGAGCATAGTTTTTTGGTCTTTTTATTATGATTCTGTTATTAGAAATGCTCAAATGATCCTTTTTAATAACATAGGTTATCTAGCAGATAGATAGTAGGACTACTTTATGGAAATATGTATGTACTGTGAAGTGATGGGATTTTGGGATTAGCTGTTGTGAAGGGATAGCAAAAAGTCCATGTTTGTTGCACATAAAAAAATGTAACTTCAATTCAAGCTATAAATGGAAATCACAATTTTTCTTTGGACCCAAAACAAGACAAAAAAAATCAAAGCAGACTTAAAGAGGTTTTGCTTGCTATTCTCAAGGTTTATCTGCTGTTCGAGGGAATATAAATGGAGATCAGAGAATTCTTTGTCGAGATCTCCAATTTTAAATTGTTGATTTGAAGAATAAAGATGCAGATTCAGACATATTTGATTGCATATAGAAAGAGTTCATAGCAGATCTGAATGTTCTTGTTGCAATTCAGAAGATCCAGTTCCATATCTGACAGGGAGAACCACTAGAATCAACATGCACTGATTCTGATGTGAGAGGTACACTATTGGTGACAGAAAGTGTCACTAAACTATCCATTTTAAACATATTGAGGTTGGTTTTTCAGGAAAAGATTTCAAGTGATTGTTGGCTGCATGGTGCCAGTCAGGTTGGCATTGATGTCAACAGGTTGATGAGTCTGTGCATGATGATCAGGTGGCTGTAGAGGTTGCTAAGGCTTGTACAGGTATGGAATAGTGTTGGAGAAGGTTTGAAGACAAGTGGCAGAGTTCTGGGTAGAGTCAGTCTGACTTTCCTCAGTTTAGAGGAGTGCTGCTGTCTATGAACTATCACAGTGAGGCACTGGGCTAGTGCTTCTCCCTTCCCATTCTATGCCTGTGCAGATTAATATCAGGTTGCCAGTTCTGTTCCTGTGCAGATCCCTATAGGTGATCAACGTGCATTACCAAGGGCCAAACCACCGAATTGCCCAAGGTAAACCTTGTGATCGAAGGGGTTCAACGTCTATTTGATACCATTGAACAAATCCATAGTTTTTGCATGTGGTAATTGAAGAGCAGAAAGCTTATAAATTCACAGGTCGATTCATCATTTTGTGCACTTGAGGAGTCTGATCTGGTATCATCACTCATCCAATATATCTTGTGTTTCGTTTTTGTTCTGGCTCAGGGTCGAAGGAGTGCATGGCTGAGTATCGAATGATCTGAGGAGAGATGCTTTATGGTACAGAGATCTGAATCTTTTGAACATTCTTGTCTGCAAATAATTACCAGATGTGGAGAAATGGCTACATTTTGGTTTGATTCAATCAATCTTGAGCATAGATCTGATCAATCCGTGAATTGAGGAATTGTTATACCCTGTGCTGGTTACGAGTGAGTGTGCACTTCAATTTAAAGGACATGTGCAGAGCTAAAACCTGCAGATCAAGCATTAAGGTGGATCGAGCTGAGGGCTCATGTTGATGAGTAAAACGATATGTTTGATCATCAAAAACTCGACCGTAGTGAAGTGAATATGGCTTGATAATATGCGTTGGGCACCATAGTCAATACACCTGTACATTGTTCTGTCCAAAAGCTAGCATTTATGAGTCTAGCTGTTGATCAAAGCAGAGGTTGGAGCGTCCGCAGTTTTATATTAGTACATTTAAAGAGCAGAATGATGTGAATGTGCCAGTGTGCAGAGGCAAGTGCGACTGGCTCTCCTTGATGTGATTTGTGTGCATGAATGATGGAATAATTATAATCTGGTCAGAATGCAGTGTGAGAGCATTGTTTGAGATTGGAGTGGAGTTAGGAGAGATTGACTTGAGCCAAAAGGAACCTGCGCGCATGGAAAAATCAGATCTAACTGTGGTGCGAATGGTGCGATTAGACTCAAACTGTATGTGAATTGTATACATGTAGCACGTTATAGAGAGGAATCATGGCTGAGTTTATTAGTTGAATGGACAGAGCATGCCTTGATATTGATGCGTGGAATTTAAGATTTGAGCTGCAATAGAGATCACATGTTTATCTGACATACTTGTTTTGCAGGACATGCCATTATGATAATTTGTCTACTGTTGTTATTCTGCTGAGTTTCATTATGAGTATTGTGCTCATTTTATTGGTAGAATCTGATGTATTTCGGTGAGCTTGAAGAGCCAATGGTGGATTAATCGTGCTGATGTTTGATGGCAGAATACCAGGATGCTTTGTATATGCTGCTAGTGTAT
Source organism: Pinus taeda (assembly GCA_000404065.3). NCBI lineage: Eukaryota > Viridiplantae > Streptophyta > Pinopsida > Pinales > Pinaceae > Pinus > Pinus taeda. The sequence goes on along the minus strand of APFE031460274.1, from coordinate 114,612 downwards.
ATAAGGCAAATTTTTACGACTGATATTGTTTATACAGAGGTTAGAGATCAAAATCATATGACTGAGCATAATAAATGCATGGAGTGCAGATCACAGTGAGGTTGCTTATGTTGGAACAGAAATATAAATGGCAAAGATAGAGTTTATATGCTGACATTTTGTGATGGAAGGGGTTACTACAGTGTAAATAATATGTTTGGTATGGCTGTGAGTAAACCAATGTATTGAACACAACCTAATTGTTATGGTCCTAGAGTATGCTGCCAGTATTGGCCTTGTGACTCTGTAATGTGGCTGTTGTAGAAAGAGATGCCTTGTGATACTTGCTAGCGCACTGAGTCAGAGTGAGAGGATGCTAGAATGTTGATGAGGATCTATTGTATAATGTAATATGCAGAGACTTAGCTTATGCGCAAAGCACTGATATAAGCTGTTGGCTTTCAAGTGATGGCTGCTTGGATATATGTGTTTGATGTGTGAGAGGGCTTGGTACTTTGCAGCTGAGAGTGGGGTTCAGTCCTTGAGGTTGACAGTATTATGCATTGTTGACTGTTGTTGAGTGGTCTCATATGGCAGAGATTGTATGAACTGTATTGAGATTGGTTATGATGACATGTTGCTGATGTTTTTGCAGAGAATTTGCTGCTACTAGGGTTTATGGCAGAGAGCTGAGAATGGATGTTTTGGATACAGTGAATTTGGTTCAGAAATTGTTTCATATCAGATTGATTGTTGATATATGCAGTGAAGTATTGATGACAGATTTCCTGATTGACTATTGCAGAGGTTTTGTATTTTGTTATTGAGCTATAAAGACTAAGTGGGTCCAGTTTGAAAAATGGATGAAGCATGGCCTACAAGATTTGAATTTGTTGCAGGTGGATCCAGTGTAAAAGATTCTGAAACTAGGTCCAAAAGAAGTCTGAGAGTTGGGGTCTTTAGTAAGGGAGTGGTAGCTTCCTTCCGGTGGTGGCCGGAGAACTTGAACAAGGAGTGGGGGCTTCCCTCCAATAATAGCTGGAAAAACAATAGGAGGTGGTGACCTCCAGCAGGCAGGAGTCTGCACACTGGTAGAAGTCAGCACCAAAGAAAGATGTAAAAGAAGGTTTTCTTATAATAATAAGAAGACAGAGACAACAGCAACAGTGGTTTTTACCAGTTGGGTTTTCCAACTAATATCCGGTGTTCCTATGTGATGATGTGTATGTTGACTTGGTGTGTTGCACTCTTATGGTTCACATGCCTTTATGATTATATGTTGCTCATGGAATACTAATGCTTAAGCCTTAGATCTATCGTCATAATGTGCTACTAGTTAAATGATGATTCAGTTAACATTGCAAATAAAAGTATAGAAATTAGGTGAAACTTGATTCAGCACAAAATACTGATCAAATCTCATTATAAACAAACCTCTTTTTAGAATTCAAAACTTGAAAAATGATTTCCACGTCAAGAGATTTAATCCCTTTCTATAGTTGTTTTCTATCTATCTCTATATATAGACCATGTCTAATTTTTCATTGTTTAAATTGTATTTTTGAATAATTTATTATTATTAATATTTTTATATTAAAAATTGAATGAGTTAGACATTTTCCTCTTATTAAGAAGTAACTAAAGTATTTTACCTTTAATTGCATTTTCCTTGAGTATTGAAATATTTTACTAAGGAAAACATTAATACACACAGAAAATGTATATACACACATACAAGAGAGAGTTCATATCGAAATATATTAGTTAATATCGATATTCAAACACTTTATTTAAGTTCTATATTGAAATTATTTATAAAAGTTCTTTTTCATATTGGATTGTAATATTAACAATGAACCAAGTGACCACAATGAAAATGTGATTATTGATATTTTAAATGGTTTTGATTAAATCTGACCAAATATGTATAATCATTTATCTTTTTATTATAGCCGACAATGTTTTTTTATTTAAAGTATTTTTTCAGAGACACATGTCAATTCCAAGTTAGGGGCCAAGTTGAGCACAAACAGAATTACACATCACCATCATACTAGGTTGTAGAATGAGCCTCTCGGCTCAACCGAAAAGATGTAACACCAATCCCAGGAACAAAGTCATAATTCTTGTCATATTATTTGGCATTAGGGGCCAACCTTATAGAGCATTCATCAATATCTAAGTGATTAGAAGAGTCCAACCGTAAAGTTTGGATATTGACATAGATCAAGCTTCAATCCCATGGACTCAACCTAATAAATAACCAATGTTACACAAGGATGCACTCCCTAGGGTAAGGGGGCATTCCCCTCTCTCTGTGTAAACTTTTCCAAAACATTTCACCACAACCTTTTTGGGGGATGCTAAGGAACACCAAGAAAAACATTCCACCGAAAAATGGAAACATTTCCATCCTTTCAAGATGGCTACATACAAGCTTCAATCCCATGGACTCAACGTAATAAATAACCAATGTTACACATGGATGCACTCCCTAAGGTAAGGGGCACACTCCCCTCTCTCTCTACAATCACACAACAGAGAAACTTTTCCAAAACATTTCACCACAAGCCTTTTTGGGGGAAGCTAAGGAAGACCGGGAGAAGCATTCCAACCAAGAATGAAAACGTTCCCATTTTTAAAGTACATCCTTTCGAGATGCCTACATACCCCCCTTGAAACAAAGACACCTTGATAAATATCATTGTTTTTCATACGTTAACATTTGACAATTAAATGTACCATTTGTGTTTTTCATTTATTTAAAATAAATAAATAATTAAAAAAACAAAACAAAACAAAAAAACAAACACCCTGTGGCAAGGACCCCAACATCGCCCTAGGGAATCCCCTAAAATTTCAAGGATGAATCCACGTGTCCAATGGGATGTGTTTCCCCATTCACATTTACCCAAAACTTGGTATAACATTTAAATATCTAAATGCATTTAAAGTTGCATAATACTACCAAGTCACCTTACAACATGCCAAACTTTGTGCCTGAGTCATTCAAACATAAACCTACTTTACTCAATCATGAACCTACTTTTCTCAATTAAGGGTAAACCTATTAATCTTCAATTGTTCCTAGACTTAATGCTCTTGCCTAATCTATGTTTGATCAACACTCATCAAGGCTTGAGTGATAGAAACAAGAACATAAGAAATGAGTACAAGATTAATCTATAACACAAACTTATAATGTGCACACATCAAACACAAGATACAATTTTCTCAAAAACATTAATAGAATCTTTATTGGTATTACTACAAGTAAGGGACTTCTAAAAACTAGAAGCCAAACCTTGTCCTTGATATAGGCAATAATATTACATAATAAAGGGAAGAGCATAGATATTACTAAAAATAGTGTTATGTGACATCTCACCCATACTAGACCCCAAGAACTCCATCGTCAAAGGCCGGACCCGCAATTTTGTGTTATATGAAATCTTACCCAAACTCAACCTCAAGAACTCCTCCATTAGTCCCACAATTTTATATGATGCAACAAAGGAAGAGCGTTTGAAGCAGGTCAACATGGCTTGGGGAGCCAACCCATGTCGACCCGCTTCAAACGCTCTTCCTTTGTTGCATTATTAAGATGGATGCAAAAGGATGGTTCCCCAACCCATCATTCAAGCAACGTTTGTGGCACACCCTTTCCAGATCAAGACTATCATCAAACTAGTAGGGCTACTATATCATGTTCCAAAGATTTACAAACTCAATGACGAGCAAGGATAAGTACCCATATCTTGCTTATCACTTCCTTGATGCCATTACCTAGTACATACCCCAAGAGAGCGTGGTGCTAGTACTTTGATATTTCCTACTTCAATCATTTGGTATATCAATGAATTGTCATTCGTAGCTCGAGTGGTCCTTGGATGCTCCTAGACACCTCTTCCCCAACAAGCAAGAAACAAATGAATGGGAGTTATCAAGGAGATCACCATCCCTAGAGGATTGAGACCCAATACGGCCTTTTATGTAAGGCATTCCCTACAATTAAATAACAACCTCATTATAAGGTCCCCATAAGGTCCCCTTCTCTACTTTGAAATTGGATGCATAAGCTCATGATCAGGACAACTTAAAGTGAGCTCCCATCAACTTTGGGTGGAAACTAAGCACTGGATCTTGCAAGAGGACAAAATTTATCAAATTTGGCATAAACAAGAGACAAGGACAGAAACGAATGAGCATTATATATTCAAATGCCCCTTACACTATGAGATACACAATCTACTCCACTTCTATAACTCCTCTCCACCCTTTTTCAATTTCCAGAGCAACAATACTCAACACTACATGTAGATCAATGTTGCAAACATCAGCATCAAGATAAAATCAGCTAGGGTCCAAAAAACCAAAAAATCATAAAAAAAGGCAAAAAATATTGGTAAAAATCGGCCAATATCAGCAAAATTAAGATACCTCCAAAATAGTTGAAAAAATTGGCAAACATCGACTAGGGCAAAAAATCGCAAAATCACAATAAAATCCAGATGTTCACAACGCTGATTTAGATTTCACATCCTCCAACCCCCTACTCAACTGAACACTATTCAAAAGATTACATATTTCTTCTCAATGCCCCCAGTGGACAAGGCCACCAAGAGGCAACTAAAGAGTTGCATCATTCCAACCCTATACCTATCAAACCCCAAAAGGCAATTCAACATTTGACAGAGAGAACCATAAAGGGTTGCCTAATGAGATTCTGACACAATTTACACCAAAGCAATAGGCATCCCTCCTCACCAACTTACGATAGTATGTCATCTATTCTAGAAAAAGAGACATCCCCGGGATCAGATCTAGTTCTTCTAGCCAATCATCTACAAAGAGATTTCTTCCTTCAGCCTTAGATGGTAAGAGAATTGCACACTCGACTTCAAAGGAAAATTATCTTATCGTGTCACATTTTTCCTCTTTCAAGCTTGCACAACTGTATTACAAAGTCACAATGTGGAGTGATTGAACAAGTAGGATACTTGGATTGGCAAACATAGTTGGTTTATACGTTGAGTTATCAAAAAAGGGGAGAAAAAAAGACTAACTTGCATGCACATTCCAAGCAACAAAAACAATATATCCTTCAAAAATAGCAAACTTGATCATGAAGAACAGTGTGCTGTTCAATTGGATAGTTATCAAAAAAATTATTTCTTGACAGTTATGCGACTGTAATTCTCCTGCAGTCCACTTCTGCTCCAAAAGAAAAGGGCTTGAAATTTCAGAAGCTATTTCAATGTCAAAACATAATTGGTTGACATGTACTAAACTAATCCACATTTTCAAGTAAAATTCTACTCCTCATATCAACCATTCCATACCAAGCACCACTGTTGACAGCTCTTATACCAATTTCTAAGGCATGACACAGTGAGAAGCAAGAGATGATGAAACAGGAACTGTACATATTTGATATTTCAAAACAGAAAGCAGGGGAAAATTATTTGGCCAGTTTTCCATTTTACTTCTTAAATGCTAATGCCGTCTAAACTTTGCATGCAAGCAAAGCATCCAAGGACAAAAATGATGACAGACAACACCACCCTTTTCAATTATGTTTTACAAGTTACAAGTGCAATTTTTCAGCACTGAATCTTTGTCATTGGTCAAGCGCTTTTAAAATGGGCTTGTTTAACTCCTTACGATATCAGCTTTACAACACAAAATGACCTTATGCTACAAAGCAACTACTAACAGGAATGTGTTTCCATCAAAGTCACCTGGTACTTGCAACTGGCCTCATCTGCAAAAAACGCATTAGCACGGGGACCACCATTAACAACACCTCAGCATTAGAACCAAATCGACTTTTATCAAATTAGCATGACCTCACGCATGGTGAAGACATAGCCAACCACAATATCATGGGGAAAACACCCGCCGGGTTTTGAACCTAGGTCATCCTCATGGCACGTGCTCCAGCTTACCACTAGACCACAGCGGAGTCATTCTGAACCCTGAACCTTACCTGTCAGGTTTGTAATTTTAATGGGTAATTGGAAAGCCATCAATACTATCCATTTATTTAAAATTCTATTGGGCTAAACACTAAAAACATTAGATTAGAAGACACAGCCAGTTACCTTCGATTCGAGTACATATCTGTCTTTCTGTCTATTATTTTCGTTCCCAAACCAATGGAGGAGGGAGTATCCCAAAATAACTTGAATTTCAACACAAAAAAGCTAAACCCTAGCGATCCTTAAAACAAGTTCAGAAATATACTGGGTGATTGAGAAGCAGTCAATACTATCAATTTATGTGGAATTATATGGGACTAGACGTCATAAATATTGAATTATAAAACATGGCAATAAACTTTGATTCAAGTAACTTTGTACCATTTTGCCCATCATTTTAATTCCCAAACCCTGAAAATGAAAGAAGCCCTACAAAATCATTAAAACAATGCAAAGAAGAGAGATACCTCTCTAACTCTGTCAGGGAGAAAACCCGAAGCGCCGCGTGGTGGTGAATCTGAATCGGAAGCCATACATTTGTCCGAAAAAGTATCCTGTAGATTGGGGATTGGACAAAATCCCAAGGGCCCTGCCACCGCCATTCCCATTAAACTAAATTGCAGTAGCAGAACGCCCAAAGTGGCCATGTCCAATTAGTTCAATGATGGCCTTGATTAATTTGCTCGCTATTCAATCCACCCTTCTGATCCTTCACGGTCACCCTTTCAAGGGTCGCAGAAGATAAACGGTTGAATCTGAGATCCAAGATAAAGCGAAGAATGGAGGAAGGAAAGTTATCAGATATTTTTACTTATCGATCGTGTGCACAGTGATATTCAACAGCATCGACGCGCTCTCTCTTTCCCCGATCTTTCCACTTTTATTTAATATCAAGCCTGCTGACATTCCAACAACCGACGGACATCCGAGTATCCTACTAATATCAAGCGTGCTGACATTCCAACAACCGACGGACATCCGAGTATCCTATCCTAAGGCCCGTCAGCTTTCTAGGATGCCATCCCTCTTTCTAGGAGCATTTACAAAAAGCGATCTAAAGCTTATAAGTTTTGGAGTATTAAAAGCATTGGGTGGAATTTTACCTTGTTTAAAAATTTACCTAAAAGGAAAAAATATGTTATATGCCATAAAACTTAAAAAATATGTTATAGGTAATAATACTTAAAAAAAAATAAAGAAATTATTTTAACGTCTATGGGACTAAAGATAGCTTATGAAGAAATTGCTATAATATAAAATGCTAAAGATAGCCTATGGGAGGGATTGCTATAATATGAAATAAACAAATGTTGTGGGGCTCCAATTTTCTTTAATTTATGAGAATTAAGATTTATAATGATTAGTAAAAGTAAACGATGGATTAAATAGTTGACAATTAATACAGTGATATAACTAAATATTGATAAACATTAATGGATATAGATATTGATGTTAATTAATAAATGGTAAAATCGATAAACATTAATTTATAATAGGGGTCAAAATATTTACCTCATTATTTTTTTTCCTATGTAGTTCATGGACCAGTGATATAACTAAAGAGTGATAAACATCAATGGATATAGATATTGATGTTAATTAATAAATGGTAAAATCGATAAACATTAATTTATAATAGGGGTCAAAATATAATTTATAATAGGGGTCAAAATATTTACCTCATTATTTTTTTTCCTATGTAGTTCATGGACCCCAAAGATCAACAACTGCTATAGCCACAGAATCTTTGAAACCAGGGAGATCCACCTAAAGGGATCACTTTTTTTCAACTCAACCACATAACCTAACCCCAAGAGTGTCCAGAAAATTGAACATGTGACCTCTCAATAGCAAAGGGACTTTAATGACATGGACTCGACCAATTAAGCTAACCCTCAGGGCTCAAAATACTTACCTCATGAGACATCTCAATTTGTCAAGATTAGAAAATTCATTAAAATCAACTAAATTATAATTTAATTTTAAATTACTATTATCATTAATTATAAGGAGAATTAAAATATAAACATTTTAAAAACATGTAACAATATTCTTAACCCTGGAGATTCACTATCTTTCATTATGGAGATTCTTAACTTGTAAATAGGTTTTTTTACAATACCATGGTTTATCAATATCACATGCCCCAAAAAACCATAACTCATCTCGAAGTTAAATTATTTTATATAATTTTAATTTTTTATAATTTTTTAATTAAATTGAAAAACAAAAGGAACATAAATACCTTAGAAATAAATCTTAACCCTTTGTCAATGAGTAATACTAAAAAATATTATGCAGATATTCCATAAAGTTAAATCCATACCATCCACCTATTAATTATTGATGATTAGGGGTAACTAGAGGGGGAAGGGTACTATATAGCCCTGAAGAGGACAAAGTGTTTATGTACTCATGGGGTCTTGGTCATATGACAAATAGTCAAACGCATGTATATGGTCTCTACGAGATACTTTTATTGGCAAAGAACATCGGGTGGACACCCTTATAGTTATGGGAGATTCTCTCCTAATCCTCCATCATATAGTCAAAGGCTCCCTCCCAAAGGAGAAATATATGGAAAGCATTATTAAAATAATTAGGAAAATTGTGAAAGATATCTCATCCAAACCATAATTTCAGGTCCTAAGAGACTTCAACAGAGAAGCAAAGAAGTATGCTAACGAAGGGTGCAAATTGAAAATAGGTGAATTAAAGTTTAATTTCCAAATCGAGCCTGTTATAATTCCCTAATGGTGGATTAAGTCGATTAGTAGTGTTATGTGTTGTAAATTTTGTGTTTTGTTGGGGAAAATTTGTAAGGTGTTTGCCTACAAAACCCCCCTTTTTGTTGCTTAGATACATTCTCCTTAGGAAAATCATGTATTCATATTGGAAAGAAGAAAACAATTGGGTTTTTTTTATGAATTAGCTCTATAATGCCTCATGTATTTGCTATGAACCAAGCACGGAATCATATAATACAAATACTTTTTTGGTTTTTTTAAATATTGATAATTAAATTAAAATTATGGAAACTCTATTCTAAAATAAGCACCCTTATTAGAGTAATTAAACATGGATAATATTATTTACAGTGTTATTGATATATGTACATTTTAATTAGTAATATTAAGGATTTGATAGTAGTATGTGTGTGATAGGTATGGGATGATAGAGTAATATTTGTGCGACAATGATATTATGGATGATACGGTGTCTATAAATAGGGTTATGTTTGCATATATGACAAATTGTATGAGAAGCTTTATGTGACAATGATATTATGGATGATATGGTGTTTATAAATTAGGATCATGTTTTCACATACAACAAATTGTATAGGAAGCTCTACATGATAATGATACTATGGATGATATGGTGTTTGTAAATAGGATCATGATTGCATATGTGACAAATTGTGCAATACAAAAAAAAAAAATGGACACGTTCAAACAAATTATAAGTAACACCTATTTTTGTTTGCAAAGTTTTTATTCAAAATGTTAGATTTTAAAGAAAAAAAAAAAAAAAAACCCAAACTTAATCCAAAATCATAATTTTTTACGTTGATGCTAAAACATTAAGATGCGAGACTAGATTATCCTACAACTTTGGATTGGGAAACCAATTAGCTATACAACCTTTAGATTTTGTGAAAAATACTCTAAATCGTTGGTTGTTGGACTACATATAGGAGAGATCTTAAGTAAAGTGTTCTGAGGCACATGGCTTTCAAAAGCCTACAACAATGCAGAAAACAACTAGAAAGGTTATGGGCCTGCATGATGCTCGTGATAACACGAAACTTCCCTAACCACTCTTCCTAATAGCCGGCATAATCTCGGAGACACTTTGACTATGTGCCTCTGGTATCGCAGTGGCACGTCGTCTTTAGTTGCATATTCTAGAATCCCACGGGTGATCACTTCCAAATTGCGTTCCATCTCCACCATGGGGTTTTCTCCTTCCTCATAGGGAGCAACTTCTACCTGTTGTGCTATGCTATTGGCGACATGCCAGGAGGCCTTTCTGGTCCAACATATACACATTCATCACAAGTTAAATCTCAGAGACACTTTCACAAAAAAAAATCATAAAACTTGAAAAATCCAAAAACAAGTTTTACCTGCACCAGTCCACTGTTCACCCAGTGGTAGAGGTAGATCTGGATCCCATCTAAAAATTTTGCCTGCATAGGCGTAGTTGTCCACAACGATCAATTGGCGATGCAACCAAATAAAACATTGTGAAGGGAAATGCATCTATTGGCCCCCTCCTCCTCGAGGCATGAGTTCAATCCATCTGACCAGCCTCAGATCTTGTGGAGCAGGATCTGATACCTTCGTCCATTGATACCAAAATAGAGGCACATGCTCCAGAAAGAAAGTACCCATAATCGAACTGAAGACAAATTATTTTAAGTTTCCTCGCTTACCTTTGGTCAATTGCCTCTTCATATTGGCCAATAACCTCCCACACCAGTTGAATACTATTGGAGTAAGGTATTTTACTGCATACTAGAATTGAGATTTCAAAGTCTCGTGTAAAGCCTGCTTCCCAGATACGCAAGCTATGGTGTATAGGATCATTCTCAAGGGAATATTGTTGACTTTCACTATCTTCACCTTCGCACCCATTGTCATCTCAGCACTTGGGCAATTTCTCTTGATTAGGGCACTAGTGCTCTTTCCTCTAGGACGAGATGCGATACTAGATTATCCTACAACTCCATATTGGGAAACCAATTGACTATAAAACCTTTAGATTTTGTGAAAAATACTCTAAAACGTTGGTAGTTGGACTACATATAGGAGAGATCTTGAGTAAAAGTGTATGGAGAATGTAAAACTCTATGGGAGTAGGGAAGGATCATAACCATGGGTAGAAGGAGAATAAAAATGTGTGGCCCTGAAATTGTGGAGTCAATGAAAACCACCTCGAGGTAGCAGGTGGCAATAGAGATCATCAAATGTGACAATCCACATTATATATAACAACTCCACCTTAACATATTAGTGGTGGTCCATCACACACAACTTACTTTACCACCTTATGGAGTTCAAGTTTCCTAGCCTCACTAAAGAACCCAAAATCACTAGATTTTGAGCAACATGCCACCCACCATGCATATGTAAAGGGTGTGAGAAAGATTCACATCACGCCCTCAATCTCCAAGTCATCATCTTTAGAGTATGCAAGCTAGAAGGAAGATCTTTGTATCATCAATGAGAGTGATAAGCCTCATTCACATTCTTGCAATTATTACAAGGGGTTAATGGAGGGAAGTAAACATTATCCTCTCCCTAGTCAATGTCTTCTAATATGAGTTTGAGGTTATTCCACTAGTTCAAAAGCCCATTTCATATTGTTCGGTGATTAGTCATGGGTAACCCTAAGTTAATTTCCTTCATTGCCCTCATTGTTTTCTCAACTTTAGCATGTTTTGAACCAAGGCATCATCGAGCAATGTTAGGAGGTTGTAGACTAATGCATCATTAGAATCCCTTGCTCATTTGTGGCTCCCCAAAGGACACATTTACCTCCCATTTGTGGTTTTGTCCTATAACATCCCCCTTTGAAAGATTGTCAAACCCATGAAGAAGGGACACTACAAAAAATTGAAATACTTAATACATACACAAACATACATAAGCTCATTTAAAATGAGGATTCCATTTCAAATTTCATTCATGGGAAAGGATAAAACTCAATCGCAAAGTTACAAAGAAATATTTTATAGTAGAGATTAAACACTTATCTTTTCACTGAGATGGTTCAAGAAATTGGATGTGTACAAGTAATTTCCCACCCAATTGTAAGCATCTACTATAAATCTCACACCCAACCTAGTTATGATGTCATCAAGGCAAAGAAAAGCTAGCTATAGGGCCATGGGTTACTCATCCAACCCATTTTCTCCCAAGATCAACAATATATTCATAATTAAGCCTTTTAGGTAACCATCTAGCCTTCAAACATTAATGGCATTCTCATCCACTACTCACATAGCACAAGGAAGACATATCTCTTGTCTACTCAATAGTGTTGGCATTGATGTGTGTTGCAGTGTTGCAGATGTGTGTTGGTTGGCATTGATGTCAACCTGGTTGCTTGGGTTGCATTTGAGTTGGTTATGCATGTGTATGTGTGGCTGCAAATGGTTGAGGTGTAGATGGTCCTTGGCATGTCTACTACTCTGGAATGGCTTGGAGATGGTGATGATCTCCTTGATCATGTTGTTGCATACAGATGTTAGTGGTTGCTACAGGATTTGGAGTTGAGGAGCCTTGTTGTTTGGTCTCCATGTCCTGAATTAGGTCTCTCATGTTAATGATGTTATACTTTGGGCTTGAAGAGGATCTACATGTGTTTGTGGATGCTTGAGATGGTTGTGCAGGTGTTAGAGGATGTCTGGCGAGTTTTGGAGTTACATATTGATGGAAAAGATGTTGTAGAGAAGGTTGATGGCCCAGATGATTAGTATCATTGTTGATTGGCATCCTAGTAAACCTAGTTTGGCTTGTGATGTTGTTGGTGACATTGCAGTGAGTTGATGAAATGTTGCAGAGGTTTCAAAGACTTCCAGAGGTCCTAAAGAGGTTTGTCAAGCTCTGGAAGAAGTTTGAGTAGTTTATGAGCAGATTAACTAAGTTTTGACCATCCTTAGCCCCAGTCGCATGCATGTTGAGTCATGGGAGTGGTTGAAAAGCTCTAGTCGCATGGAGCCAAGCCTATGGGAGTGAATGAGGATTTCTAGTCACATGGAGGTTGTGTTGTGGGAGCGAATGAGGTTTTTCATAAGTTTTGCTTCTCATTCCTCGCGTTGCTCTGCTAATTTTGGTGTTGTGGCTATGTTGTTGATCAGAATTTTTTGGCATATGGTCAAAAAAGTTTGTGGGCCCTCTAGAAGTTGATTTGTCGTTACATGTGATGAGACGACGTTGTATGTGTTGGAGCTACCACTATCAGTGTTGGAGGCAATTGTATGACATGATGTTGCTAATACAAGAGTTGGATATGTTGCTACAAGAGTTGGATATGTTGCTACAAGAGTCAGAGATGTTGCTACAAGTCCTGGAGGTGTTTAGAGATGTTATGGTTGTTGCTTGAGGAGCTGGAGGTGTTGGTATTGGTCCTAAGGTTGGCAAAATATGTCTTGCATGTTATTGACTTGTCCTTAGCATGTTTCATTAGTTACAGACTTGATACAGTGGCTTGGAGGAGTGTGCAGGAGTTGAGGAAGATGTTCCATCAGGTGGCAGAGGTTTAGGGATGAAGGATTGATGTTTTACCTCAGGTTTAGCCTCAGTCGCACAGAGGAAAGCCTGTGATAGTAGCTGGAAGACTCCAGTTGTTGGCAGAGAAGCCTATGGGAGTGGTTATAGGCTCAGTCGCATGGATATAGTGTTATGGGAGCGATTGAAGGATTTTTATAAGTTTTTCACTGGATTTCTCATGTTGCTCAGTTAATTTTTGTGTTGAGGTGACATCCTTGGTTGGAACATTTTGGTTTATGATTGAAAAAGTTCATGGGACCTCCAGAAGCTGATTAAAGTTGAAAATATAAAAAGGGAAAGTGGAGTTAGTGGGTGATTAGGTCAATGAGATGAATTTGAATCAAATATAGCATATGAACAGGATTTTTGAGCTCAATAGTTTTGTGTAATTTTTGAGTTGAGCACTTGAGTTCTTCCATATATTGGAAAATCTCATTGTTAGTATGGTTGGTTGCTTGGAGAGTGTGTGAGCATGCCATTGTGAGAGCATTGTGAGTGAGTAGAGTATGCAACAGTTACTCACATGGTTTTTGCAGAGATATATCAGATATTTGTGATTAGAAATCATACATAGAGTTGGGAAGAAGATTCAGAATTTGTGTGTAGTTTGTGGCAAAAAATTGGTAGCTTGTGGTGTGTTTGAGAGCAATATTTTGGTGTGAGCAGATGTGAAGAATTTCCCCCCTTCAGGTCAGAGTTTGATTCATATTTTGTGTGTAGAACGATGGTGTTGTTGAGTTGCTCTAGTTGGGTGAGGATCGTTGGTCGTGGCAGCTTCCAGCGGATGTTAATCTATAGATCCACGAGAGAAACAAATTTCTAAAATATTAGATGTTAGCATATTGTAGAGGAAGCCAAGTCTTCTGGCTTATGGGTGTAAGCTAATACATGTACAATTTGTTCAGCAAATTAATAAAAAGAATTGAGAAGTGCAGTAGCAAAAGGGTGGTTTTCTCCCGAAAGGGTTTCCACCAAAAATACTTGTGTTCTTATGTGTGCATATGTTGTGTTGATGCTTTCCATGGTTATTATGCTTTGAGTTTATTGCTGCTTTCATGATTTGATAAGCTAATATTGTGGATGTGCGTTGAAAATTGTTAATCGAGCAAAAATATTTAAAATTGATATAAAGGCCATCACTACTGATTCACCTCCCCCCCCCCTCAATAGTGATCTAGTTTCCAACAATTGGTATCAGAGCAAGTGCTCTTCAGTGAAGCTTGACTGCTTGGAGAGTAGATCGTGGATCATGGAAAAAAATAAGAGGGGGGTGTCTCAAAAGGCAAAGAATTTAAATAAGGAAGAAATTTAGTCCATTGAAAATGAAGCAACAAAATATGAAATTTCATCCAAATCGGATGTCTCACGAGGTAATATGTTGAAAGAATTTTTTAATTATAATTCTGATGATTCTATTGAGTTTGATAGTAATGATGAGAAGGATGATCTTGTTATTAAGGTTGAATATGAATCAATAATGTTTGTGATCAAATAATTAGTTGCTCAAGTGGATAAACTAACAGTTGCATGTAAAGATAATAAGAAATTGCTGCAAATTTGTGATGAGAAGGAGAAAAATCTTGAGGAGCTCACTACCTTGAGAACCAAGCTGGCGGATTCAAAAATAAATGAAGAAGTAATGTGCCACAAGAAAAAAGAAAAGAAAGATTATGTAGAAGCACTTGAAAATGTAGCAGATAAATTAAGAAAGAGACTTGAAGAAAAAGACCAGTAGCTTGAAAAGGTTAAGAGCAACATAGCAATGAAAAAATCTAGCTCTAACCTTCAAAAAGGAGATGCAAATTAGAATGTAGGAAAGATTAACATAATAGATTCAAAGAATCCTACAACGAAATTTGTGAGCAGCCATAACAATGTTGGAGAAAAGAGTTAGTGATTTCATCAACAACAAAGAAGAGATTCGAAAGGAGTTTCTATGCCAAGAAAATCATTCACTCCTAGAGTTGATAGTAGCAAAGTTCAAAGAAGGAATCATAATTCATTTGCTCCTTTAATGAACGAGATTGAGTGTTTTAATTGTCATTAGTTTGGACATATAGCAAATTTTTGTAGGAACAAATTGGACATATACGTGCAACAATTTGGACAACAAATAATGAGATCTTCCTTCAGGTACACAAGTTTATTTAATGGTTTATGTTATGTTTGTAACCTTTTTGGCCATAAGGCCATTGATTGCAGGTCTAGTACCAGAAGTTAGAAATCTAGCACGAGGAACAAAAGATTAGATCCTTTGGCTTCTTATCTTGGTCATGTAGAATGTTATCTGTGTCACGACTTTGGACACATGGCCAAGGATTACTAGATGCCTAGATCCATGAGACCTTCGGTATAAAGAAGCACCCAAAGAAACATGCACAACAAAGGAACCAACCAGGAGCTATGTGGAAGAAAAAGGAGGAACAATCAGGCAAGTGTGGTATTTCTCTTTGTTCACATGATGAGGGTGATAAATGGTATATTAATAGCAAATGTTCACATCACATGTCAGGAGATAGGAGCAAATTTCACTTCTTGAAGAAAACCAAAAGCGGTCATGTTGTGTTTGAAGGAAGTGAACCAAGAAGAGTTTTGGGAAGTGGAAAAGCCAACCTTGGTGAGAAGAGGACCAATGTTGAAGATGTATGGCTCATTGAGGATCTAAAGAACAATATTATAAGTGTGAGCCAAATGGTCGATGGAGGTAAGAAAGTGGTCTTCAACTCCAAAAGTTGCTTCATTAGGAAAGAAGGATCAAATAGGGTAATTGAAAGAGGAGTCAAGACCCCAGGTAATGTGCATGTGTTGAAAGGAAGAGTGAAAAGTAAGAAGAGACCAAGAGAATACTCTTCCTCTTCAGATTCAGAGTAGAAGAGATCAACACATTTCGCAGCCCGCTCTTGCATGTTAGATCTTTTAGACTGCAAAATGGATGTGAGACCTTCATATGCTTAGGGGGAGTATATGGCACTTTTTGTTTTTGAATGCAGTTAGTTTGTGATGGTATCTATGATTATCTCTTTGATTATGTTTTTTCTTAATGATGTATTTTTGCCACTAATGTTGTCTTGTTAAAATGTGATAAGGAGGAGAAATGGCACATGTTCAGGGGGGGCACTTTTTATGCTTCCAATGTTTTTGATGGCTTTATGGCTCCTTGCAGGAGTTGGATATGCATCTCATGCTATGTGCTCATCCATTGCAGATGTTTATGTTTGATCATATATGTTGTTTATATGGTTTGACATGCAGTTGGCATGTATTATGCATCTTGGTTTGATGATTTTATGCATGTGATGGTGCCATGGAGATTAGTATAATGATGGTGCATGCTGCTTATATTTATGTGTTTCATGTTGATGTTGCTACTACATATGGCGAGGGTAGATGATGTTTATTTTTCTAAGCATGGTTGTTGATGAGATATTGTTGTTGTCATTACATCGTAATATGTTGCTATCAGTTTTTGAGTACTATAGAGGATCATGCTCCATATGATGGTTATTGTTGCTACTAGGCACAACTACAAAGTGCCGATATATTGAGCTTATTGGTATTTTTATGATTCATGATTTGTTGATGCATACTATTGTTGGGCCACTATGTATTTTTATTTGTTGTTGATTACTACTACTGATATCATGATTCATGGCTGGTGTTTTGGAGAGGCCATCACATGTTTTCATATAATATGTATTGTTATCATCTTATTTTCATATAAGGCACATACTTGATCATTTATGTCATGCATAGAGGTGAGCCATGGTGTATGGCCATTGTAGTGAGTGTATATTTCAGCCATGTATTTTGATGATTCATCACTTGATGCCATTTATTAGTGGTATATCTCATTGATGGAGCCTAGTATTATGCTCATGAGATCATAGATTCTTATTGTAAATCAAATGATATGAGTCATAGAGACTTGAGCCGTGATTGGCATATGTTGCATAGTGAGTCATGAGAGTTGGTTTAGCCATGTATGGGCTTGTGTTGTCATTGTACAATGGTTTTGAATCCATGTAATAGGCTCATGAAGCCTTGTACCTTATTGCATATCATTGAGTCATAATCATTGGTCTACGTGGAGTAGTCTATTGAATATGGCAAGGAGGCATTGGAAACCATATATATCAGTTTACATTCAAATGTGGAGATGTTTGCGTTCAGTAGAGTATGATTGGTCATATTATCATGACTTGTCATCATGTATTTGCTGCTACCATGTCTGCTTCAAAGAAATGTTTCTTCTAGACAGTGATTGCTATGAGTTTTTTGTTGTTGGAGAATACGTTGTGGAGAGGATGTATTTGTTGTTGTTGCTTCAGGGTTGGTTGGATATATGTTGCTTCTACTATGGAGTTGATCAAAGTTATTTTTGTTAGTTGGTCACGTTATGTTATTGCTGCTATGTATTGGTGATTTGATCTGTTGTTGTCACTATGACATGGATTATGTTGTTGTTGCTTTAAGAGAGAGAGCATGTGTTTTAGTTTTTTCTGCTGCTAAATGAGAGAGTTTATTGTTGTTGTTGGTAGGAGATGTATATTGTTGCTCTAGTGTGTTGATGCTTGAACATAGCTTGTGTCCAAGGAGAGTTCAGTGCACATATTTTCCAGGGGGAGTGTTATTGATATCCTTGAATATTACACTCCATTATTCATCACATGCATATGGTTTTTTAGTGGAGCTTATGTTTTTTATGGAACCCCTTGCATGTAGAGGAGTATGTAGCACTTGTCCTTGATATGTTTAGCCCTTTGCCATTGATGTCAAAGGGGGAGAATGTCAAGATGTTGATCAATTTTCAGAGGACAATTTCAGATGATTAGTTCAGCAGAGGTTGACATCAATGCCACAGGAGGAGATTGTTGGCATTGATGTGTGTTGCAGTGTCGCAAATGTTTGTTGGTTGGCATTAATGTCAATCTTGTTGCTTAGGTTGCATGTGAGTTGGTTATGCACATGCATGTGCCTGCATATGGTTGAGGTGTAGATGGTCTTGGCATGTCTACCAGCCTAGACTAGCTTGGAGATGATGATGATCTCCTTGATCATGTTGTTGAATACAAATGTTAGTGGTTTCTATATGAGTTAGACTTAAGAAGCCTTGTTGTTTTGTATCCATGTCCCAAATTAGGTCTCTCATGTTGATGATGATATGCTTTGGGCTTCAAGAGGATCTACATGTGTTTGTGGATGCTTGAGATGGTTGTGCAGGTGTTGGAGGATGTCTAACAGGTTTTGGAGCTGCATACTGATGGCAGAGATGTTGTAGAGAAGGATGATGGCCTAGATGTTTAATATGGTTGTTGGTTGGAATCCTAGTCAACCTAGTTTGACTTGTGATTATGATTGTGATATTGCAGTGACTTGATGAAGTGTTGGAGAGGTGTCAGAGACTTCCAGAGGTCCTATAAAGGCCTTTTAAGATCTGGAAGGAGTTTGAGCAGTTTCTAAGCAGAGTCGACTGATTTTTGACTATACTTAACCCCAGTCGCATACACGTTGACTTACGGGAGCGACTAAAAAGCTCTAGCCGCATGGAGCCCAAGCTATGGGAGCGACTAAGGACTTCTAGTTGCATGTAGGCTATGTTGTGGGAGCAACTGAGGTTTTTCACGAGTTTTTCTTTGCATTCCTCGTGTTGCTCAACTAATTTTGGTGTTGTGGCAATGTTATTAATCATAATTTTTCGACATATGGTCAAAAAAGTTCATGGACCCTCTAGAAGTTGATTTGTTGCTACATGTGATGAGATGAAGTTGTATACGTTGGAGGTGCCTCTATCAGTATTGGAGGCAGTTGTATGACATGATGTTGTTGCTACAAGAGTTGGATATGTTGCTACAAGAGTCAAAGATGTTACTACAGGTCCTGGAGGTGTTTAGAGATGTCATGGTTGCTGCTTAAGGAGTTGGAGGTGTTGGTATTGGTCCCAAGGTTGGCGTAATAGGTCTTGCATGTCATTGACTTGTTCTTAGCTCATTTCATTAGTTGCAAACTTGATACAATGGCTTGGAGGAGTGTTCAAGATCTACGGAAGGTGTTCCATCAGGTGGCAGAGGTTCAAGCCTAAAAGATTGATGTTTTACCTTAGCTTTAGCCTCAGTCGCATGGATGAAAGCTTGTGGGAGCATCTGGAAGAGTCTAATAGCTGACAGCATAGCCTATGGGAGCAGTTGTAGGTTCATTCACATGGATATAGTGCTATGGTAGCGACTGAAGTATTTTTATGAGTTTTTCTCTGGATTCCTTGTGCTCCTCAACTAATTTTTGTTGAGATGACATCCTTGATCAAAACTTTTCAGTTTATGATCATAAAAGTTCATGGGACCTCTAGAAGCTAATTCAAGTTGAAAATATCAAAAAGGCAAGTGGAGTTAGTGGTTTATTGAGTCAATGAGTTGAACCTGGATCAAATCAAGCATATGAACATGATTGTTGAGCTCAATAGTTATGTGTAATTATCAGGTTGAGTCCTTGAGTTCATCCATATATTGGAGAAATCTCATTGCTAGTATGGTTGGTTGCTTGGAGAGTGTGTGAGCATGCCATTGTGAGAGCATTGTGAGTGAGTAGAGTATGCAACACCTACTCACATAGTTTGTGCAAAGATATATCATAGATTTGTGAGCTGAAATTAGACATAGAGTTGGGAAGAAGATTCAAAATTTGTATGTAGTTTGTGGTAGAAAATTGGCCACTTGCAGTGTGTTTGAGAGCATTATTTTGGTGTGAGAAGGAGTGAAGAATTTCCCCCTTTTGGATTAGAGTTTTGATTCAATTTTTTGGTGCAAATCGATGGTGTTGTTGGGTTTCTCATGTTGAATGAATTGAGTACCCAGTATGAAACATTTATGAAACATAGTTCACATGGAGGAATTGAAGACATGGGGGCTTCAATATAGACAATGATTGGCATTCGGTAGTAGGAAGAGTTTTCTCCATCCAACGTGAGTTGGACAGTCCAATGGTAGTTGGGCGAGCATCGTTGGTTGTGGGAGTTTACAATGGATGGTAGTCCGAAGATATGCAAGAGAAACAAATTTCCGAATTGATAGATGTCAACATACTATAGAGGAAGCCAAGTCTTCCAGCTTATGGGTGTAAGCTAATCCATGTACAATTTGTTCAGTAGATTAATAAAAAAAAATTGAGCAACGCAACAATAGCAGGGTGGTTTTGTCCTCAAAGGGTTTCCACCATAAATACTTGTGTTCTTATGTGTGCATGTTTGTGGTGATGCTTTCCATGTTTATTATGCTTTGAGTTTATTGTTGCTTTCTTGTTTTGATAAACTAATATTATGGATGTGTGTTGCAAATTGTTAATTCAACAAAAGATTTAAAATTGATATAAAGGTCGTCACTAATAATTCACCCCGCCCCGCTCCCAGTGGTGATCTAGTTTCCAACAAATAGTTTCAAAGTAGGTCGGAAGAACCCATCCTCTTATGTACCATTTGGAATAACCTAGAAAAATGATACCATGGCTCTATGGTACCCAATGAGAAGTAATTAATAGGGAAAGGGAGGTTTCCTAAACAATGCAATGTCTATACTTATTTGTAACCATCAATCTCTCTTTTCATGTCCATGAATTACTCTCCCATAGATGGATTTGGTCATTTTACAAGTTTGCATATCAATCTAGAGCACGAGGATGCAATTTTAAAAAATTTAATGGTGATTGAGCATGGAAATGGTGAGTGTGAATGAATAAATTTGAATTGGAATGCAAAAGTATTCATGGAAATGGAGAAGTTCTAGTTTCTGATAGGGTCTCTTGCACTTCTATATGATTATCATACCTAACCCTTATGTCCTTGTGACTATGTGAGGTAGACTTCCTCACCAACCACCGCATGCATTCAATGGTTGAATTCTAATTCAAAGATGGTGCTTAAGATTTCAATAAAGCACATGAAAAAAATGTAGGAGTTCTTATATAACACATTATTATTTCCCCTTCCCCTCGGGACTCTTTTCCTCTCCCCCTCTAGTGGACTCATAACTCTTCTCATGATTTTTATAGCCATCTTGGACCTTTATATCATTTTTTGAAATAATAGTTACATATCTTGGAAGTCTACCATATAATACCCAAAAAGCAAAATCACTACAATTACATGCTTAGTAATTCACTAGTCTAGCATGGACTTGAGGTCCATGCTAGGAACCATACAAGATATTCATATCATTTACAGATGGGGTCATTTTATCTAAGCTCATATGGCTTGACTCTCACCACTATAAACACTTTGTTATAATTTATACATAATTTAATAAAATACATCTAAAGGTCAAACCCAATATATTAGATTTCCCCCCCTTGGAATTGCATCAACCTTAGTGCAACTTGATATTAGAACAAAATTGGTTATGCCCCTTTCATGGTATGTTTCAACTCCCATGTACCCTCACCAAGGCCAAAGTGCTTCCATTACAACATTTTTTGTATGACGGCTCCATTCTGAAGCAATGCTACTTTCTTGTTAAGATTGCAAAGCAGTTCTATTTTGGAATGGTTCCACCTAGATCACATCTCAATCAATCACATGATTAAAATTATGCTTGTATTTATTAAGCAAACAAGCATAGAAAGAGTTATGAGCTTTAATGTCAACAAGTAATGCAAGTCTATGCACAAATGACCATATCCTATGAAGGGCTTCAAATGGCTTGCAATATCTAGGTTCCAACTTGGCATAACTTCTAAGCTTCAAAATCATCTTCCTTAAATTTGCTCTCACTTACACATGATCTCCAACTTTGAGTTATCTATGCAGCATGTTCTTATCTAAATAAATTTTCCACCTATCTTGTGCTACTTGTAATAGCCACTAGTTGATTTCCTATGTAAATAAAATTAAGACCCAGGGCATGGGACATGTATTCCAAGATGAATGTTGGGCAAAACATAGTGATGGGTATCACTGGTGATTAATTAATGGCTATGGAAAATGGTAAAGGCAAAGAGGCATTAATTGGCATTAATTTACGAAAATATAGGAAAATAGGAGAAAAGGGAGATGAAAGGTCACAGATTTGCATGAGAGAGAAATTAACGGAAAAATGAATGAAAGTGAAGAAAATAGAGGCCTCAATGATAAAAAGGCTTCTGAGGATCAGTTCACAACTTTTGTTGGTTTTAGCTTTTTGCAATTCAGTTTTGGAGCTCTCTTCTATTATCTCATTCTCTCATACCCTTGCACACTTAGAGCATTCTTAGTGCATGCTTGGAGCACTATAGTACTCACGTGGATTTAGAGAAAGAAGGCAAAGGAAAATAGGAAAGCGTAAGGAAAAGGTGGATCAACAGCTACAATTGGATTAATTTTCAGGTAACAGGTTGCATGTGCAATTTCCTTGTTGATTTATGGATGCATGGTATATGCATGTGACTATTTGGTTATTTGTTGTCATTGGCGTGGAGGATTGCTTGGTCGAAAGTGGGTTTAGCCTTGCCTTTCCATTTCCCGGACATCCATGGTGTTGTGGGTTTTTCCACTTGATTGTTTTGTGATTGGTGCTCGTAATTCCTAATGGATTTGGGTTGGAACAAACGCTCTAGAAGCCCTGGAATAGCTTGGGTTGAGTTATTAGTCTTGGAGCCTAGGTTCGGAAAAATGCTCTAGAGCCCTTGGTGGGTTGAGTTACTAGTCTCTAGAGCCGAGTTGGACAAACACTCTGGAGCCCTGGAAGGTTGTTGCTTGAGATACTAGTTCCTGGTGCCTTGGACAACTTGGTTAGAGACCAATCTGGTTGGTGTTAGTGATGTCTAATTGTGAGGTGGAATCATTGATTGACGGTTGAGGTGGTTTGTCCTCTAGAAGCCTTGGTTTGTTTGTCTTGGTTTATTCCATGAGATCCCACATTCATGCTTGGAATATGGCACGTGGATGATTAGTTGAAAGAGAGATTTTGTTCAGCCCAATCTATAGTCAGGTGGTACGTGGAAGTCCCTGTCTTGGTTGGTATTTGCATATGTTAATAAGAGCTATTCTTCTATTATGATTCATGTATATTTGTAGAAATTATGTTAGTGATATTATGGTTGAGTTTCCATGGTTTCTATGCTGGTGATTTTCTGGTTATATGATGTGTATCATCTATATCTCTTGTCATGAATGGTTTAGTTATTGACTGGTTGATGAATGTATGTACTAATAAATGTTGTTTCAGCTATGTGAATAGGGTATAGGGCCTTCTTGGTGATTCTCAGATGAATCTCAGACTATTATGATCATATATGCATTCATGACCTGTAGCTTAGATGTTTGCCATGTATTTAACGAAATGTTTATTGTGTTCTAGGCAGTCTAGGTCAAGTTTTACCTCTATGTTTGAATGTGTAGACTTTTTTTATGTCACTTATGATTATGAGAAGTCTTGAGCAGTTATGAGTAGTGTTCTAGAGACTGACTTGGAATTGTGCCTCATATCTCGAGACAACACCCTTTGAACTAGACAATTTGGGTCACAACCGCACTCAGGCAGGCTTGTAAGTGTGGTTGGAGGCCTTCAACTGCATGGAGGCCATGCATGTGGTTGGGAATTAAGTTGTGTGAAAAGGAGCCCCATCATAGGGTTTGGTCACCTGGGGTGGTTTTGTAGCCTCGAGGGATGAGGTGAGTTGTTAGTATGTGGTTTGTTTGTTGGCACCACTTCCTTAACTGGAGCTTTGAGGTCGAGGTCATGTCATAGTAACTCTTTGTCTCATGCGTTACCCTGGCACGCCAGTGGAACTGGGTAAATGTGGGAGGGTGGTTACATATTGGTATCAGAGAGAGGTTACAACATTGGACCTTGAGGTAGATGTGAATGTTATGTATGCATGTCTGATTTTTTATGTGTCTGTTGTGCATGCATGTTGGTTATTTCTCGTGATGGTCATTGTTGCAATTGTATCATCATGTAGAGGTTGATGATGTTGGTCTATTGTGATTATTCATATGTTGATGTAATATATATGTATATGTGTTACGCTACAAGTACCAAGAAAAAAGTTCATCATTGGGTTCATGTTGCTCAAGTTGTTTCTATTTTGATTGGCCCTGGATCTAACTATAGTTATATCAGACTTGACCTAGTGGATAAGTGTGGTTTGAATAAAATACTACATGCAAAGCCTTGGTTGGTGTAGTTGTTTATAGATACCAAGAAAAGAGTTCATCATTGGGTAAGGTCTTGTGCATTTGAGCTGAATGGTATGCCTACATCAACATATCTAAGTGTGCTTCCATTGGGATCATACAATATGTTGTTGGTATTGGATCGTTGTACATTCACAGGACTAAGGTAGATTGCTACGATAAGGCTATTAAGTGCTTGGATGATGATGGAGAGAAGAGAATCTTACAGGGTAAGAAAAATCCTACTTTAGTGAGAATGGTTACATCTATGCAGGCAAAGCGCAATTACAGGAAATGATGTGTATTGTTTGTAGTTCATATTTCGAGTGACAAAGCTAAGGATGTTGAGGATGTTGAAGTCTTGAAGAGGTATCTGGTTTTGCAGCAATTTCGGGATGTGTTTCCAGTAGATATTTTAGAGTTATCGCCTCATTGGGAAGTGGACCTTTTCTATTGAGTTGATGTCGGGAGCAACACCAACATCTAACACACCATACATGATGCACACTCCATAATTGGTGGAATTGAAGTTGCAGCTTAAGGGAATGCTAGACAAGGGATACATTATGCTAAGTGTATCGCCTTGGGATGCACCAGTGTTGTTTGTGAAGAAGAATGATGATACTCTCAGGTTATGCATTGATTATAGGCAACTGAATAAGGTAACAATTAAGAATATGTACCCTTTGTTGTGGACTAATGATTTGTTTGACTAGTTGAAGGGAGCAGTCGTGTTCTCGAAGAATAATCCGAGATGAGGATATCATCAGGTACTCATCAAAGAAGATGACATATACAAGGCTACTTTCTAGACCAGTTATGGGCATTATGAGTTTGTTGTGGTTCCTTTTGGTTTAACTAATGCTCCAACTACTTTCATGTGTTTTATGAATAGTGTATTCCGTCCTTATCTGAACAAGTTTGTGATAGTATTCATTGATGACATATTGATATATTCTAAGAATGAGGAAGAACATGCATAACACCTGGAAACCGTGTTCACTAGATCACTCCAGTTGACGAGAGTATTACAAATTCGCCCATAAAGTGCCTGAAATGGACTCATCCTCAAGGACTCTTGATACCCATTATTGTAAGCAAACTCTACCAATGGTATATACTCTTCCCACTTCCGTTGTTGATGCATGATGTACATCCTCAACATATGCTCAAGAATCCTGTTAAATCTCTTTGTATGTCCACATGTCTGTGTATGATAGGTTGTGTTGAAAGCAATGTTGTTAAAAGCGCGAGCGGGATTTAATCGGCGCGGGGAATGAAGCGGAAAAAAGCGGAAAAATCGGGAAAAAAGCGGAAAAAAGCGGGGAAAAAGCGTTTGGAACAAAAATATTCATTTTTTTTCAATTTTTTCAATATCTAAACCATCTAGAACATAAAATAAATACATTGACACATAAATATGATAAAAAAACTAATATATAAGATGTTTAATATCATTTCTAGCGCTAAAATCACACATAAACATTGAATCATGTCCTGAATAGTAAGTCCTGACTCCTGAGTCCCAACTCAGCCTCAAAATATCAACAAAAAATATGATAATGTATCTCATCATGTCATAATGTCATATACAATAAAATGAAAGTCTAATCCTATTGATTTCCTCTGCCCCTCTTGCGAGAAAATGCAATAGCTTTCCCTTTCCCTCTCGATGTAGATGCTGGTGTCTGTGCTAGTGGAGAGGGCACTGGAGTCTGATGTACTCTACTAGCTGAAGAACTAGAAATAGGAGGTACAGGAGGTAGACCACGTCCTCTACTGGTGGCAGTAGCCCGGGCAGGCAGTGTCACCTCCTCCTCCTGTTCCTCCTCCTCCTCCTCCTCCTCCCCCTGCTCCTCCACCTGCTCCTGCTCCTCCTCCCCCTCCTCCTCCTCCCCCTGCTCCTCCACCTGCTCCTGCTCCTCCTCCCCCTCCACAACAT